>CM070837.1:31712975-31807975 GCA_036326025.1 Chrosomus eos
TATTATAGAAAAATAAAACAAACTACACTTTAATAGACTTTTTAATGTACATTCAATTATTGACTTGTATATTCCAATCATGTAATATCTAATTAATGTTTGTCTAGATCGGTAATCAATTTGAGCAAACATTATAACACAGTATTAGCTCAGTTTAAAATCTATTATATATATTTCTTTAAAATATGAAGAAAGCAGCGATCAGGAAGATTCTTCGTTGTCAAGTGAGAAGAAAAGGATTAAAAAAGGAAATTACAATATAATAGTGCAGTTTGTAAAATGTCAAATCCCTAAGAAACTTCATGAACTCACCTTTAATGTTGCTTTCTATGAGAGAAATGTTAAGATCCTTTTTGGAGTCACTAGCTTCAGACTCATTATTTTTCTTCTTCTGTAGGGAGAGGAGAACGTTTAAATCAGTCAATTCAATTAATACCAAAGTTAATACCAAAACAGGCTTTATAAATGTAAATAATGAATCAATGAATGACATTTTAATGATCTACTATGACTTTAAATGAAATCCTTTCTGAGCAAAATATCTCTTTTACAAATACTTTACAAAATGATACAAATTACTTTACAAAAACAAACTGCAGAGAATACATGGTCTTCATTGATCCCTGCTGTCAATAAGGCTATAAAAACAGAAGTATAGCTACATTTTCCTCTGATTATAGGCTACTTGCCTTTAGACAACACCAGGCCGAAATGCACATTGTGATTACGCCCACTGTGATTAAGAACCCTGCAATGCCCAAAGTGGACGGATCACCTGTCCCGGGTGTCTCTCTGCCTTTTGTGGAATTGGCCTCAGGATTCTCCCGTGATGATCCAGGATCTGGGCTGATGGTACCGGGCAGTTGCCCTGTATAACAATAACAAAAACAACAAGAGATATTATTTTGATGTTGTTTTACTGTTTCTTTCTTTAATAATTACATGTCAAAGTTACATACTATTTACCTTGCTATACAGACATTTTTAAAATTCATAAAAATATAAAATCAAATTGTTTTCTACACACTCCACCAGATTCTTGTTCTTCTGTTATTGATTTTTATGTTGATTTTTATTTAAACATAATCATGTTGATTGCTTTAGCCTACTGTTGTATTCTGTAATAATTATATGCCAAAGTCATGACCAATACTGTTTACCTTGCTTTACAGGCATATCTAAAAAAAATCATAAAAAGATACAAATCTAATTGTTTCTGAAAACTCCACCAGATTATTGTTCTACATGTCCCCAAGTAGGCCTACCCCTGTGGTGATTGTCATGTTGCTTTATGGTATTATTTTTTAGTTTGCATAAGAAGGCAGACCTGCTCAAGAGAACACCACAGATAAGCAGGAAGTAATCAAATGTGTGTACCTTATTAAATAATACTAACACTAATGATACTACACTACTAGAATCATCTGTCAGTTCCGTTGAATATTAATGCATCAACAGGTTGAAAGAACTGAGACACATGTATGGGTAATAACAAATGGCTTATCAATTATATTCTTTCTTAAATAATAAACGTTCAGGAAAGTATATAAAGTTTTGTAGACAAACGTTTCAAATGTGTCAATTATGAGTAATATTTTTTTTAAGTGTTTAAAAAAAACAATACGGAACAAAATGGTGCAACCGGTTAAAGTACATGTACTAGTCTAATTCCAAAAATTCCAATTCCAAAAATTCCAATTTACGAACGGCTGGTGCAACCCTGTGGAAAACTACAATACCACCCATAAGCCAAAGAGAGTCGCTGTTGCCATGAAATCAGCATGAAGCCAAGAACCGCTCAGGTGTGTGGTGAGAAAAACCGGCTGCGTCATCTCATTCATTCAGTTTAAAAACAATCAGTGGTCACCAGTGCTCGAAGTGGGGCGGTACTCACCGGTACGCAGTACCCAGTGGTGTAGTCTACGTGATACGCAGGTATACGCCGTATACCCACTAGAAAATGTCAAGGATTTCCGTATACCCACTAGGAAATGTCAAAGATCTCCGTATACCCACTTTAAAACGCGTGAGGATTCGTAACAACATCGTTTTGTGAAAGAATTTTCATTCATAAATTCACTCCGCCGTGACGTCTGTGTTTGCGTAGCGACACGGATCGAATCGCGGAAGCCAGCAACAAATGTAACAAATAACCTAGGCTACTGTAAAGCGGAACGTCACGCAATTTAGCCATTTTTGAATGAATAAATCAAAAGTAGGCTAATGATAGAATCAAATCTCGATATTTACTAAGTGTCTATGAATATTAAAGCTCAAAAAGACTGCTATTGAAATAAACTCTGAATGTTCTGCGTGTTTCTGTGAATGAGCGCTCAATGTGTGCTCTAGCCTACTACACACTGAACACTACACACTGAACACTACACACTGAACACTACACACTGACGCGCGCATGACACTCGTGGTGTTTTCAGCGTCTATGAGGAGAACATGCACACATTTGAACTTCATGGCAGAGCTTTTATGAGAGTCACTTCACACGAATTTTACCATTTCATTTGATAAAACTACCGTCGTTCATTCGTATCATATTCACACTCACAAACTTTAAAGTCTTCATGACAACCTGTCAAAATCAAAGTTTTGTATAACTTAAAATATAACAGAAATATTTTATTATTGCACAGTAGAGTATACTTCAAGTAGGCCTAATAATAATAATAATAATAGTTTATTAAAACACAGAAGCTCAAATGTCTCAAATGTCTTGTGTTTGTAGATAAATTAAGTAACTCGAGGGAATTATGAAAGAAATTGCATAGTAAGATGTACTTTTTAAAATAATAATAATCAAATCTATTAAAACACAATTTTAAAGGAATATCACACAAGTTTTTAAAAAGTACATTTTTATTTGTGCTTACAATGTTTAAGTATTGTAATTGTCAGCTGATAAAACCCGTGCTTCAGGGACCATATTCATATAACATCTAAGGCTATATGTTTTTTAGTTTTTTTTTTTTTTTTGGGGGGGGGGGGGGGGGGGGGGGGCTGTCTGGTATATCACAGTATACTCACTACAAAAAACTAGACTACACCACTGGCAGTACCGGCACTTCTACATTTTACTCTTAAGCGTACCTGCACTTTTTCTTGCGTACCGCTACTTCTCGCTTGTAGCCGGTACTCGACCACTGACAGAAAAACGTCAGTGTCACGCCCGTTTCACACATACTCCGTTTGCAGTGCGTATGCGGTGTGTATTTCTCCCCCCGTACCCATGTTAACAGGTTAGAGCGCTCACAATGCACGCGGATGCGGTCCGGCAATGCGTTCCAGCAGTGCAGAGATCGCTCCGAGTCTATTTCTGCTGTGCTGCACGCGCTGAATGCGCTGAATTAAAGTGACAGCGCGTGGTTCGTGGTCAAAACACACAGATTGACATGAAAAAAAAAAAAAAAAACATCTCACCATAAATGCATTTAATTAAATCTCACTATAATCTCACCATAAATGTATTTTTGGACTTGCAGACTTGGAGGAGTTCCTTTTTCACACACACACACACACACACACACACACACACACACACACACACACACACACACACACACACACACACACACACACACACACACACACACACACAGCTGTGTTTTTGTGATATATGAGGACATTCCATAGGCGTAATGACTTTTATACTGGACATTACAACTGTATATTCTATCCCCCTACACTGCCCCTGTCCCTAAACCTACCCCTTACAGGAGACATGCTGCATTTTAACATAAAAAAAACATTGTTTTTTATGTTTTTTAAGCTATTTGAAATATGAGGACTCATGCAATGTCCTCATATATCACGTGTAAGTTGTAATACCAGTGTAATATGCATGTCATTATACACATTTGTGTCCTCATATATAACAAAAACAAGAACACACACACACGCACACACTTGTTTTAATACATTTATATTGTTAATAAATAACAATAAATTGTTGTTGTACCAGCAATATCTCCAAGTTTTGTTTTTCACAGTAGAAATCTCAAATGTCATGATTTGCCAATGCAAGAGAGAACCGGCACCTTTCTTTCCCCACTTCAAGCACTGGTGGTCACTGTAAACTTTGTAAGTTTTTTTACACACAGGTGGCTGAGTGCAAAATACAACTGTGTCGAGTAAAAAAAAAGCATTTAGATGAACCGATTTGAATTGCATAAAGAATCATAAATGGAATAATAGTTAAATTACTTACGGTTGCTTAAATCCACAGTAAAATTATCCATGTGTTCAATGCCATCGATGTAACCACGGGCTTCACAGGACCGCGAATCGTAGGTCCAGTTGGTGATAGATAACGTTGGACATCCATCCACCTTTTCCAGCGAGACTCCGGGATTGGACATTATTCGACAGCTCAGATTACCAGGATCACAAAACTGTGTAATCTTACGGTTGTCACAGATAACTGTAACTTTACTCGCGTTCGTCCATTCGGGAAAGCGTCGAACAAACGTTGCTGTCGACATGGCACCACCTGTCAAATATAGACTTTAAGTAAGTAAGCAAAACTTAACTTAGATGATAACGATCCAGAACTGTTCACCAATTAAAACACTTACTTGCGCCAATGAGGTATAAAGTTACTATAACTACGAGAATGTCACGCATCTTCGATGTTGTTTGGTCCCGGTTATAAAGGTTGTGTGTAAAAGCTCGTGCTGGAGCTGTTTTTGGCTGGAGAATCAGCCGATTTCATTGGTTTAGGTTACAGTGACGGGTGCTCTCTCAGCCAATCACTTAGCCTGGATGCCAGCCCGAACCCCGCCCACAACATTTTTTGGTCGGGAAGTTCGACCAGAATGTTCTGACCAGAAAATGAGTATGACGAAGTCAGGATAACAATCACTGACTCAACTGGTTGAACTACTGTAAGTAGTTCTACAAGATTTTTGTTTGTTTGTTTGTTTGTTTGTTTTAAATTACAGAATTCATTATCAAGTTTCTTCCACGCATTTCACATTTGGTAAGTATAACTTGAAACAATAAGAAAAAAAGAAAAAACAAAGAAACCTAAAAGTAAATGGCATCATCACAAACATGTTAAATTCATTTAGCAGAGATACCCTACAGATCTTTGAGCTTTTCGATTCTTTAAAAATTTTACAGACTCTAAATACATTTTAAAGGCTGCTTTAAAATGAGCAAACTTGGGTTTTGAGTTACTCCATTTAGTTTGATGAATATACAATTTTCCTAATAACATAAACAAATCGATAACGTATATGTTTTATTCGGAAAAGTCATATTCAAAAAAGTCTTATTGTAAGAAGTTGTACAGATGGCAAATGTAATTGCAGTTCATTTTAACACCTAGAAATTGTGACATCTCATCATAGATTGATGAACAGGGACCTTCAAAAATAAGTGCACAATCTCTTTCACAATTACAAAAACAGCAATTGTAATCAATATCCAGATGAAAACGCTCTAATATGTTGTCACAGGATATATTCTGTGAGCAATTTTAAAAGACACTTCTTTGGTTTTATTTTTTAAACAATACCGACTAAGAACTCCCCAAAATTGTCCCACTCAAAAGAAGGAAACATATTAACCCAAACAAATTTAGAGGGAGGAGAAGAGATATTAGCAAAAAGAGATCTAATCGATTGGTTACTGCATTTATCATTAGGCTAATAAATCAAGTTTATCTAAAAACAAATGTTTGGAGACTTTACTTCCTACAATATTGCACCAAGTGCCCTGATTTCTAAATAGAGATACAATTTTGGCAGAAACAGAATTCATGAAAACACAATATTCTTTAACAGAAATATGACACTTGAATTTCAGACATAGTTCAATAATACTCAAAAAATGATCATCAGAATTCAACAACTGACCAACTAATAGTATATAGAGACTCAAACCTATGTCTAAAGAATAAAGTTTTTCTTTGGTGTGTAATATACTTATTATTCGAAATAAAAAGGAGAGAAGTTATGTTTAAAAGCCAAACACCATGTCAAAAGGACTTGCTAGTGAAAATTAGACAAACAAAGAGGTATTTTGTAAATATCAAAACTGCATCTAAGGAAAAAAATTGATACCACCAAGTTGATTAATTAAATGGTTAGGGAGATATTCCACATAGAGCAAATCTTTTTAATAAAACATTTTAGCCAATTTATTTTAAAAGTGCTATTCAAAGTTGTAAAATCCACAACATTCAAAGCACCCTGATCATATGGATTGCATAATATATTTTTCTTTAAATAATGAGGTTTGTTTTCCCAAACAAAATCAAATAACAACTTGTCAAACTCTTTGGTAAAAGTCATGGGTACAAATGATCTTGGGAGAAATACGCAGACCTTGACAAACCTTCAGATTTAGACAATAAGACACGACCATAAATGGATAAATCTCTCTGCAACCAAGAGTCAAACCATCTTTTTGTACTGTTGATAATCGGATTAAAGTTAAGAGAAGCACGATATGATTCATCTTTACAAAGTTTTACACCAAGATATGTAAACTCGCGCTGGATCGGCCCAAAGTCCGGCATCCGTCCAGCACAGAAGGTCTCTGTGTGTTACTGTCTTTTCTCGCGGCAAAGTTTTTTTAATTAAATGCAATACATTTTCTCATATGTATTAACTCGTTCTTTCATCTGACTCCATAAATGAAAAGGTTTTAATGATATCTGTGCATCATTAAATATAAGCGAATGTTTGACTATTCCTTTTAACTAATGAAAATAATGTCAATGTCAGTTAGAATAATCAAAAATAAAAATGTATTATGTCAGGTAAATGTATTATTACAATTGCATAATCAATTCAAAGATAATCGATGCAAAACATCAAATGCTCTAGAACAAAGAGGAAAATCTTTACCGACATTATGAAGTACATGTGGTTGAGAGACTCGGCGACCCTCAGCATTCATGGGCTGATCTGAGATACAGAAAGGCCCTGAGCTCTCGTTGCGTTTCATTATATAGACTTACCATGGATATTTGCATTCAGACAAATGGTCAGAAGGTGTTAACTCAAAGACACACCCTTCTGTGTGCAATATATTTCTAAACTCTTAAAGGGTACCTATCATGGATTTTTGAAAATTGCCCTTCATGTAGTGTGTAACATAGATTTAAGTGAACAAAAACATCCTGCATATTTTAAACATGAAAGTTCACCGTATACAAAGTTATTGTCTCTCAAAAGTAAGAGTCGACTCTGAGTCGCTGATATGAATCGTTCGACGAACGATGCTTTTCCTTTGTCTAGTTGACGTCAACTTGACAAGTTATTTGAATAAGATACGCCCACTCATTGCGTTCGGAGACGCCAGGGAAATCTAACATCATGTCGATTGAGACGCTGTGTTTTGAAGTGCGACGCAAAAGCAAACTTTTTTCATCTGCCCAGTGAGGAGCATTTGAAGACTAATGGCGCTTTTCCACTGCAGGTTCGGCTCGGTACGGTTCGACTAGGCGCGGAACGGTTCAGCTCGTTTCGCTTTTCCACTGCGTGGTACGACTCTGCTCGGTACGGCACGGTTCGGTTCGCTTTAGCGCGGTTGCTTTTCCACTGCAGTTAGTACCCCTTCATAGTGGGTGGGACTGATCGTTACACTGTTTGTAGGTCCGGTGATAGCCGTGTGCGGCTAAGAGCTGAGCTACTTGGAACACCTTTTCATTCCGTTTTGCCCCCGCTCCTCGGCAACCAACGAGAGGAACGTCTGCACCTCGACCACGATTCAGCCATCTCTTTTTTTTTTCAAGAAAGTAAAACACAGGTGCTACCGCATTGGCTGTTGTCTACTGGTTATACTCTGTATAGCAGGTTTAGTGTCTCGTGTCGCAAATCCAATGACGCTGGTAGTGACGATTCTGTCTGTCTGACCAATCAGTGATCTGCAGTGTTTCACGTCACATTTTAGTACCGGTACGGTACGCTTGGAACCTCAACAGATCAGGTACCATTTAAAGCGTGCCGAAGCGAGCCGTACCATACCGTACCATGCAGTGGAAAAGCACCACAAGTGAGCCGTACCGAACCGAACCGTACCGTACCATGCAGTGGAAAAGCGCCATAAGTGGCTACAGTTCATATATACAACTATACCACAGAAGTATAGCCCAAATCTGCCTAAAAGGACTTTGACCTTGTTCTGTGTTCGCGTCATTTTGAAGATGATTGCTTCACAAACCTAAATGCTATAAAGTATGGATTTGCGAGCCGGCTGATACTGAATGAAGGTTCAGTACTGAGTTTATTTGGATCAGCTTCCTTCTCCGAATCACAACCTGTAAGTATTATTAATATTAATTGTTGCTTTTATGGGTTTTGTAGCGTCGGGGGCGCGATGAGGGAAGGCGCAGTAAGTGTGTGTGTGTGTGTAAGTTACGCTCAGCAGCTTTTAGGTCTTAGGTCTTTTTTAAAGCTGCTGTCAGTAACATTTTTAAGTTAAAAATAATCCAAATTAATTATTTAAAAAAAACCATCTTCAGCCAGTGTTCACAACTATCTGCTTGCCATAGCTAGATTCAAAACGGTTAGCTTGTAATAATGATTTTAATTCCAGTGGTACTGGTGGGTTTTCGCGGGAAATTCGAGCATGTCTTTGCGTCATTACGTCACATCCGTACACATAAAGAAGGAGTTTCGGCTAGCCGGCTATATTGCGCGTGAGGAGATGTAGAGATGGGCTTTTCTCGCAGCACTTTACATGATTAAACTCATGGCGGATCCAGAAAGATCCAAACAACAATCATCAGTGTCAACTGGAGATTAACCAGTTATAAAACCCAAAAGACTTCGTACTTCGGATTTAAGGTGGAAAGAGAAAGAAACCGTCTCATGCAAACACAAGGATACACATCGGTGGGGCTTTTGAAAGGTTGCGTGAACTCCCGAAGGGGTTCGAAACGGAAGAAGAGACGGCTTTTTCTGCTGAACAAGTAAGACATTTCAATAGTTCAATCGTGTAACAGTACGTTTTCTTAATTCACACAGTTATGGAGTTTCCTTTGTTGTGCCTTTCTCGTTTAGCTATTATGGAGAATATGAATTCTGAACTACACAGGTAATCATAAAACACATGAAATAACGTTAGTCACGCAATGGTGATGTTGTTAACAATTTGAGAACAAATTTAAGTAGGCTATGATTTGCACGGTTTCTGTAAATCGCTCTGATTAAATCTAACGATCGCTTGTCATGTCGAATGCTTTTCCCCCTTAGTTGATCAGAACAAAAATGCATGTTACTTACTTGTTCAGAAGGAATGTTTCGGTGAAAATTCTTATGTTGGTCAAGCTTTCAAAAAGTGAATCTGTGATTCTGAATGCCACACAGCGCGGTGATTGACAGCAGCACTCGCCTCAAAACACTGTGTTCATCCGCGCTGTTTCATGCCGATTTACAACCCACGTAATGATGATAATTCCGCGAATCACTGCAGTTACAGATTTCGAACAGAGATGGCGACAAAAAGGGAAAATGCTACGGACTGCAGCTTTAAATATGTGAAATGTTTGTCGCTGTTATTGGAGTTATCATAAAGAATAGAGCAATACCTTGTAGTACCAGAGAATGTCTAATAAGTAGACGGGCTTTGGTAGTACTGCATTGCTTTATCAATATGTTTATGCGTTGGGCTAACACAAACAATAACTGACTGGGTCATATCATATGATCTGACCAATCACCGCAGATTAGCGTCACGCAAAGGAGGGGTTTGAAAAATGAGTTGAAAAACGAATCATTAGGGAGTCGGTGAGCAAATCAGGTAAAAATAAATGCATATAAGGCCCCGTTTACACGAAGGGAAAACGCAGATATTTCCCTGCGGTTTGGCCTCTCGTTTACACGAAAACCCCGTTTTTATCACAGAAAACGATTATTTCTAAAAACTCCGGCCAAAGTGGAGATTTCTGAAAACGCCGGTTATGTGTTGCCGTGTCAACTGGGAGAAACGGGGGTTTAGGTTCTCTCGTGTCGATTCTGAAGATTCTGATTGGCTTTATCCTTCTCCCTACACTGCCGCCCATCGGTTTGGCATAGTTATGATGGCGCTCGCGGCGTATTTATGCGGGTGTGTGCACGATGTTATTATTGAAAACGGAGGGGAGGAAAATATTCGTTTCTCTAAATACCCGGCTATGTGTAAACGTAGCCTCAGACAACAAAAGTGTTTTGTCATTGCATGCATGTAAAACTGTTGTTGGGGACTCCCAGAACAATATTAGGAACATTTTAAATGCCATAATAGGTACCCTTTAAGAACTTAAATTACCTTTTGATTTACTTCTTTGGGAATGAGACATTTGTACCAGTTGCATTGAGACATTTCAAATAATACGAAACATGTATCTGTCACGAAGTGCGATGAAACTGAAAAGAGGCTGGATCCAAACGCAGTGTCTTTATTCACAAACTACAAACTTTAGACAGAAACCAGATGCAAGGACTTAGAAACGGGAATAACTAGCATAGACATGAAACATTCATTTAACAACTCACAAGGACAGGGCAGAAACACAGGGCTTAAATCATGAAGTACAAATGAGTTAACAGGATAACAAGGGGGCGTGGGAAATGGGAAACACCTGGGATCACTAATAAACAAGACAGGGAACCACTGAACATGACAAAACAAGACAAGACACAAAACCCACATTACGACAGTATCAAACTCGATGATATTCATTCATATTAAATCATTTTGATTCTTGTGTGAGTTTGAGTAATCTCTGCCAGAGATCAGGGAGAAATGTAGATTGATGAGGGCAACGAGGGGGAAGTCAAATGGTAATTTCCTTTGTTCTCAGAGGATAACCCACTCTTCCAGTTTTTCCAGTTTTACAATATGTGACTAACTCCTTGACAGGGATTCCTTCAATTTCTTCAAGGTTAACACCCCTAAGTGGAAATATCTCACATTTGCTAATATTAAGGTTGAGACCAGATACTTTAGAGAAATTATTTATGGTACGAATTGCTTTGCTAACCTCTGCAGCATTTTTAGGGGCCAAGCACCGAAGGTGCGGAGGCACCTATTGTATCTGTTCCGGTTCTTATTATTAGGGGCCAAGCACCAAAGGTGCGGGCACCTATTGTATCTGTTCCCGTTCTTATTATTATTCCTTTTCTTCTTCTTCTTCTTCCGACTGGGCGTCTATGGCAGCCCATAGAACCGTTTGCGGGAAAGTTGTTTTGGTTTGACATTCTGATAGAGGACAGTCCCAACATTAAATACACCAATTTTGGTGTCTCTAACTCATTCCCTCTAGCGCCACCACCTGTCCAAAGTTTCACTTTTATTATGCTAATAACTTTTGAACCGTACGGCCTATCAAGAAAATTCTTTTTTCCTCTGATTCCTGAGCTCATGACGGTTCGATTGCTCCCTATGACCTCATTTCGCGTCATAAAAATATGGCCGCCATTTTGAATATTTCGATAAACGTACTTTTTCGAACTCCTCCTAGGCCGATGCTCCGATTTCCACGAAAATTGATCCAGATCATCTCCAGAGCATGCCGACAAAAAGTTATTAGAATAATGTTGATTCGTCAAACCGTTTTTGATAAACGCACGAACAAATATTTCGTAGCGCTCGCAAAAACGGACTTAAGGCTGTATCTCCACAACGCTTTACCGTATTGACACCAAACTTGGTACATGTCATCACAAGCTTGATCTGAGACAACATGCAGCGTTTCGGCGCAGCGCCACCTACTGGTCCGGAGATATGAAAAATGGCTATTTTTGCTTATAACTTCTGAACAGTTTGTCCAAAAATAATAAAATTGGTCTTGTTAGATTCAGGGCGTCATACCGAGTCGACTGATATCCAATTTTTCCATATCGGCCATTTTGTCTGTCGGCCATTTTGAATTATGTGCTAAAATGCTGTATTTTCTGAACGCATGAACGAATTGTTACGAAACTCGGTATGGGTCATCAGTACGATGCACTGAAAGAGCCTGAGAAGTTTCGAAACAGCGCCACCTAGTGGTGAACTTTTTTTTTCAAATGCTTATAACTTTGGGTGTGGTCGACTTATTTTCACGAGAGTCATCTTTTTGAGCTCCTGAATCGTTGCCGAGTCCAACGATACCAAACATGCTGGGTTTCGTCTCACGGTTTGTGTAGCGTTGCGATTTAGCGCGAAAAAAACATTTGGCTATATCTTCGAAACCGCTTGTCCGATCGAGACGAAACCACCGCCAGAAGTTTGGAAACATAGGTCGATAGGCTATACGCTAATGCCCAAATGCGAAAATATTGATAGTAAGGGGTAGTAAAATTCAAACAAAGTCATGTGTCAGTCATTTTTTACGTGTTTTTTCATATAAATGTCTATAACTCTGAAGTGAATTGAGATATTTTCACCAAAATTGACACACATACGTATGGGCTCACTCTGAGGACACATAAAAAAAATTGTGGGACTGAGCCTCTTGGTGGCGCTATAATAGAACAAAACATGAAATTCCCATTGACTTCAATAGAGTTTTGTGAAATAAAATGCTATACTAAACAAATGCATTGATGTAATATTAAGAAACTCAGAATGTGCCAACAACACCATCCCCTGAAGGTACTAAAAATATTTCGAAACAGCGCCACCTTGTGGTCAAAAGTTATAACAAAATTTCCAAAAAGGCTAATAACTTTTGAATAAATCTGCCTGTTGAAATGCCACTGGTCTTAATAGATTCCTTGGGTCAAGCTGAGAACATAGATACCAGGTTTTCCTTATTTGGCCGAACTTCCTGTCCGCCATCTTTATTTTCAGTCAAAACCTACTTTTTCGAACTCCTCCTAGACCGTTTTTCCGATTTTCACCAAAATCGAATCGTATCATCTCCAGACCGTGTCGACTAAAAGTTATAGATTTCGTGTCGATAGATGAAATCGTTTTCGTATAGCGCAGCAGCAAAGTTGAGGCATGATGCTAAAAGCACTATTTGGGCTTTATCTCTGCAATGCCTTGACATATTGACACCAAATTTTATATGTGTCATTGTCACTTCACTCTGACCACATCACATCAGTTTTGTAACTGCGCCACCTATTGGTCGAAAGTGATAAACCATTAAATTATCTTAAAAGTTGCTGTATCTATGATTTTTTAGCCATTTATCCAAAGTTCTCCTAAAATGTCTTTAATTGCTCATTGCTGCAGTTGGTCTGCCACTCCCACCCATGATGGCATCTGTTGCCGCTTCTTGCGCTTGGCCCCGGTTATTGCTGCTTGCAGCTATATTTATTATTATTATTATTATTATTCTTCTTCTTCCGACTGGGGGTCTATGGCAGCCCATAGAACCGTGTCCGGGAAAGTTGTTTTGGTTTGACATTCTGATAGAGGACAGTCCCAACATTAAGTACACCAATTTTGGTGTATCTAACTCATTCCCTCTAGCGCCACCAACTGTCCAAAGTTTCACTCACATTTATGTGAATAACTTTTGAACCGTAAGGCCTATCAACAAAATTCTTTTTTCCTCTGATTCCTGAGCTCATGGCGATTCGATTGCACCCTATGACGTCATTTTCCGTCATGCAAATTTTTCCGCCATTTTGAATTTTCAGAAAAACCTACTTTTTCGAACTCCTCCTAGGGCGATGCTCCGATTTTCACCAAAATTGCACCAGATCATCTTCAGACAGTGGGGACAAAAAGTTATGGAATTCAAGTTGATTCGCTTAAAAGTTTTTGAATGACGTGCAAAATAATTTTACGAAGAGCTTGCGAAAACAAACTTAAGGCTGTATCTCCGCAACGCTTTATCGTATTCAGACCAAACTTGGTACAAGTCATCACAAGCATGACCTGAGGCAACATGCAGCGTTTCGGCGCAGCGCCACCTACTGGTCCGGAGATATGAAAAATGGTTATTTTTGCTCATAACTCCTGAACGGTTTGTCCAAAAATCATAAAAGTGGCCTCGTTAGATTCAGGGCGTCATACCGAGTCGAGTGATATCCAATTTTCCCAGATCGGCCATTTTGTCTGTCGGCCATTTTGAATTATGTGCTAAAATGCTGTATTTTCTGAACGCATGAACGAATTGTTACGAAACTCGGTATGGGTCATCAGTACGATGCCCTGAAGGAGCTTGACAAGTTTCGAAACAGCACCACCTAGTGGTCAAAAGTTATAAAGAAATTTCCAAAAAGGCTAATAACTTTTGAATAAATCTGCCTGTTGAAATGCCACTGGTCTTAATAGATTCCTTGGGTCAAGCTGAGAACATAGATACCAGGTTTTCCTTATTTGGCCGAACTTCCTGTCCGACATCTTGATTTTCAGTCAAAACCTACTTTTTTGAACTCCTCCTAGACCGTTTGTCCGATTTTCACCAAAATCGAATCGTATCATCTCCAGACCGTGCCGATTAAAAGTTATGGATTTCGTGTCGATTGACGAAACCGTTTTCGTATAGCGCAGCAGCAAAGTTGAGGCATGCTGCCAAAATGACTATTAAGTCTTTATCTCTGCAATGCCTTGACATTTTGACACCAAACATTGTATGTGTCATTGTCACCTCACTCTGACCACATCACATCAATTTGGTAACTGCGCCACCTATTTGTCAAAAGTGATAAACCATTAAATCATCTTAAAAGTTACTGTATATGTGATTTTTTTAGCCATTTATCCAAGTTCTCTTAAAATGTCTTTAATTGCTCCTTGCTGCAGTTGGTCTGCCACTCCCACCCATGATGGCATCTGTTGCCGCTTCTTGCGCTTGGCCCCGGTAATGGCTGCTTGCAGCTATATTTTTAAATAGTGTTGTATCATAGGCTAGCTGACAAATTTTTTAATCATTCCCAAAAATGTTAATACCTTGAAAGGAATTCATATTTAGCAAGAAAGAACCTGTGTGACGAGCAGAAAAATAAATGATTGGGCTGCCTTGTCTGATGCCCCTGGAAAGAAAAAGTCTACCAGAAGTCCCATTAACCATTTTAACAGAGCTGTTACAGTGCATTCGGTGTACAGGGTTGTAGTTGCCTTTCTAAAAAAAATCCCAAATTCCCAAAAAATCATTGTTTCTTAATATTGTCGATAATTTCTGTAATACTAAGCTCTTTCTCACAAATGCTGCCAAATTCATCATTAACAAAAGTACTATTATCCAATTTTTCTAAAAAGGACTTCTAAAAAAATTCTGTTTTGAAATTGTAGATAAATCATCTGTGACCGTATTATTTATGCGTAATTTATTAATCGATAATCTTTCACCATATCTTTTTTCCAAAGAATAAAAATATCTTGTGTTTTTTTCACCATGCTCAAGCCACTTTCTTCTGGAACGTATGAAAGCAGATTTTGCCTTTTCCTCATCATTTTTATTTAATTTCCCTTGTAGTTTTATGTGATTTTGGGCTTCTTCCTCTGTTAAATCTGTTTTATCACACAGGGCACCAAACTCTTGGATGATGGCTTGCATTTTGGCTTTTTCTCCGTATATGCTTGTTTTTTTTTATCTCAGTTACTCTCCGTTCTGTTATTCTAAACTTAGGCAATCTGTTTTACGCATTCTTTTACTTATCTTGGACTGAACATTAGCATAGCGTAAACATAAACTATAGTCAACATAAAACACATAAACTATAGTCAAATGTTGTACTCACAATGAACATAACTTATTCGTTTATATATCGTGTATTTTTAGGATGTTTAATCTTATTAATTTCTACGCCATATTTGTATGGGATGAAAATAGGAGGACTCCTTTAACAGACTAGTAGCAAAAACATCTGTTACATTACACTATATGTGACATGTGTAAGACTGGAAAAACTGGAAGAGCGGGTTCTCCTCTGAGAACAAAGGAAATTCCCCTTTGACTCCCCCTCGTGACCTCATCCTAATCTACATTTCTCCCCATTTTCACCCTGGCAGAGATTACCCAAACTCACACAAGAATTTAAAATGGTTTAATGTGAATGACATGTTTATTGTTATTTGAAATGTCTCAGTGCGACTGGTACAAATGTCTCATTCCCAAATAAGTAAATCAAAAGGTAATTTAAGTTCTTAAGAGTTTAGAAATATCATGCAACCAGAAGGGTGTGTCTTTGAGTTAGCTCCTTCTGACCGTTTGCCTGAATGCAAATATCCATTTTGAGTCTATATAATGAAACACAAGGAGAGCACTAAAGTCATAACAATCATCAGCTGTCTTTTGTCAAATTCTCCCTGGTGACTGGTCTCTTTAAAATACTGGTGATGCAATCTTATTTAATGTAACAACCCCTGCTGCACTTCATCTTCTGGAATAATCTTTTGCAACTTCCTGTAATTATGCTACTTTTAGCAGAGCTCATGTTTTATGGCCTGTTAAGCAATGGTTTAACAGTAAGCTATTATAACGTGATACTGATAGCCTACATATGATCATATACAAGAAATATACAACGGTGCTTTTTCAGTTTAATTAGTCGGGTATATAATCATTTGTCTAACAAGAAACAAGTAATCATCACACACCCATAACAGCATTTCAAAATATGAGGAATATGAAGGGGAAAAAAAATCAGCGGACATAATTTTGCAAGTATTTGGTTATTACTGCATGTTTTTTTTTATTCACACATTATTTGGTCTACGATCTGTAGGCTACTAGTAATTGCTGTTGTACTGTAGTTAAAATCAACTATTTTCAACTTCAGGGATCTTGTGCAAACAGCAGCTGCGGGGTAATCAGATCTGGTGATGATCTGTAATGTAACGTAATGACCGAGAACGATGATTTATATAAAATCCTGGCCGTGACCTGGTAATCTTGAGAAATCACAATCTCCATTGATATTTAAGTAAAAGGTAAAACTCTGCCACTTTCGGCTACATTTTAAGGCAGGGCTCATGCGAAACGAGCAAACATTTGTTTGTAAACAGTAACTTATCCATTTTCTATTTCTGCCAGCTGAGTTTATTTCCGGTTTTAACATTGTGAGTGCATGTGACGTCACGTCTGATTTTGAAGGCTAGGTCCTCCAGTCACATTTAAAGCCTGTATACGTCATCAATGGTGTCTTGTTTAAGAAAACTAACTGTAATAAAAGTGACTGTTATTCATCGTGAGGTGTAAAATACTGTACATTCTTTCCTTCTTTGAAATCCAACGGTTACTTTTCTTAAATGAGACCGCCTCGATGACGTATGCAGCCACATGTGACCTCCGTATGGAACGCGATCGGGGTCAATAGTCTTTAAAAGAAACGCGTGAAATTTGACCGCGTCAACACGCACTGTTTGTCCGCGTTAACGCAGCAATTTTATACGTGTTTCTTTTGAATGTGTAGACACGCTCATTCCGGTCATGTTAAGGCGTCATTTGTATGGAAGTCCAAGAGGGCAAAAAACACGTGAATTTTAACACGTCAACACGTTGCGTATTTCACGCGTATTTAAATAATTGTTAAATACGTGTTGTTTACGCGTATCTTAAACCTGCATTGATTGCTTACCTCCACTGTAACTGATTTCCCAACACAAATGTTAATGCTTTGATATTAAAGCTAGAATGTCCACTAATGTGTTTATTTACAAAAAGGCATGAGTGGAGAAAAACAAGGCAATTTTATTTGTATCTAAATTTTCATAAAACCGTCATTTAAATATATTATTTCTATAGGTTATACAAAAAAGGACAAAATAAATAGGCTGAATAAGCTGATCTATAGCATGTTAAATGGTGGTAGCCTATTAACGATACACCCCCCTAAGCTCACAGAAATGGTTTGACCCAAGTCTTCAGTTGCCAATGACCCTGACTCGTTCAAACTGATTTTTAAAGTGTATTTCACTCGTATTTTACGTGTATTTAACATGTGTTTCACGTGTTAAATATGCGTTGAATACGCTTATTTAACGCACTGATTTGTCACACGCAAACAACGCGTATTTAATGCATATTTCATGTGTATTTAACACGTTAAAATGTATGTGTTTTTGGCCCTCTTGGCCTTCCATACTTGGCGTACTTCCAAGACGACCAATTTTGAATTTGAACATATTTAAAATGTGTTTTGATATTCATTATATTTTTAATATTAATATTTTATTTACCCATAAACTTGTCTTTAGGAAGCCATAAGTTATAGTGGCAAGAATAACTTTGTTAAACCTTTAGGGGCGGTTTCACAGACAGGGTTTATATTAAGACTAGTCTAGAAATCTAGACGCACCCTAGCGGCAACAAAAATTATTTTGCAGCCATTGTAGTCTAGCAACTCTCTCTTGGGAAAACGTATGGGACTCACACTCATCATCCACAACCGTTCGTTGCTCTGGTTGGTTGTAGCGCTATCCTATCCTAAATCCCGCAGAGGGATTTTGAAAGACAACCGGTTATCCCGCCCCTCGGATTGAGGCATTCCAATGGTGATCTGTTGGCTTTCGAGCTGGAAAAACCAAACTCTGGTCAGGCCAATCACAGCGTGTATAGAGTTGGTGGGCGGGCTTAACATAATGAAGGCAGAGTTGTGACGGTTCCACGTGAATTCCCTGCTACTTGAAAACAAAGAAGATGACCACTGCTGCTGGTGAACAACGGTCTTTCGAATCGGCTTTGGCTGCGACTCTGGAGGACTTGGAGTTAAGAGAACAGGAAGATGTGTTCGGACAGAGTTTTGACGATCGGATACCCTGACGGGAAAACGCATGGGACTCACTATTCACAAGCGTTCGTTGCTCTGGTTAGTTGTAGCGCTGTCCTATTGCGTGCAGAGGGATTTTGAAAGACAACCGGTTATCCCGCCCCTCGGATTGAGGCATTCCAATGGTGAGTTCCCAGACCTAACATCTTGATGTAGGTTTGGCTTGACAGGCTATATTAAGACAGGAGTAGGCCTTAATCTACTTAATCATGTTTTAAAAACACAGATTAAGTACAGATTACTAACAAACAGATTTCCAGATTTCTTTTCTTTTATTCCAAAGCTGATGTGTGCATTTTTTTTCTTGTTTTTTTTTCTTCCATTCATGCTTCTCAGTTTCATGCAATTTCAAGATTTTCTTGGTTCATTCCACAGGCGACCTCTGTCACAGTTTGTTTTACAGTTTTTTTCAAATTGCTAAGACACTAAAAGTGGAATTTGAGGCTCACTCTGTGAAACCATTAACGTGCCACTTCATAAATTTGAGGTTAAACCACTGGAGTCACATGGATTACATTTGTGTCTGTGACGACTTCCGCTTCTGAGAAACCTGGAAATGTGAAAAGGGTCAAATTGAGAGGCATGAATGCACACATTCTCATCTGTAAAATTTACTTGAAGGCCAATGGAGACATTAAATAGAGATTTCAATTTTAGCCACTGATATTAGCGCAAAGCCTAATAAGATGACATGGAAATTAGATTATATGTCATGAAGTGAAAGTGAGTTTTTAAGATTGACTTATAATATGACTTAAAGGTCCCGTTCTTCGCGATCCCATGTTTCAAACTTAAGTTAGTGTGTAATGTTGTTGTTAGAGTATAAATAATATCTGTAAAATTATAAAGCTCAAAGTTCAATGCCAAGCGAGATATTTTATTTAACAGAAGTCGCCTACAGCGAACGGCCCGTTTGGACTACATCCCTCTACTTCCTTCTTTAATGACGTCAGTAGAACAGTTCTCTGACTAACCTCCGCCCACAGGAATGCTCTCTCAACTCGCGCACTTCTTATAACTTACTGTGTTTACTCAGCGGTGATTTTCTGAAGTAAAACTGACGCTTCATCTTTTGTGTGATGTACAATAAACTTTATTAAACTCATCAGTATATGTTTGATCATCATTCGGACCTGGTCCGACACAGCAGACTTGTAGGCTATTAATAAATAATGGATACATACAAGCAGATGACAAATACGTTATAATAACCGTAATTAAACTACTAAACTATACCTGTTCCATCTCTATACACCCCTCTGACTCTGTAGGCAATATTGTCCGACTCGAAATGAACACCGTTACTGAGAGTTTCTGATGTTATCATTATTCCATGAGATGAAATTGTCCTAAGAGTCTGAGTGCGAGCTCTTGAAGCTCCGCCCCCTGTGTCGTGCAGCAGCAGCTCATTTGCATTTAAAGGGCACACACTAAAACAGAGCGTTTTTCTGAGTCCTCAAAAAAGACAATTTAAACATGCTGTAAAAAATGATCTGTTGGGTATTTTGAGCTGAAACTTCACAGACACACTCTGGGGACATCAGAGACTTATTTACATCTTGTAAAAAGGGGCATAGAACGGGACCTTTAAGAGTCTCAATCACTGAGAGATCAGAAAGAGAGATAAACTGTGATTAATGGTTAATTATTGTAAGGTTTTGATGCCATCTAGTGGATGTAACTGGTTTCATTGCCAGTGTGTCACTTCCTGATGAAAGCTATAAAGACTGAAGATCTTCACTGAGTGTTCATCAGATCAGTCACTTCTTCAGGAGCTTCATCAAGAGAAACGACACAAAGCAGTTCCTGATGTTCAAAATGACCATCAGCATGTGTGTCTTCATTGTGTTCTTCTTCAGTACGGAAGGTAAGAAATATTTTCTTGTCACAAGCAAAATATTGTTTTAGTGTTTGTGTTCACTGGTCAAGGGAATTACTGGAACATTTTCACTAGTTTCAATTCATAATGCATACAAGTTTAGAGTACACAACACAATTCAATATTTTCAATATTTCATCACAACATAAAAATGTATGCAACATTTAATTAAAAGTGAGAAAACTTGACAAAAGTACTAATGCTTGGAAAGGCAAATTTATTTATAGCACATTACGGTGGTAATCCAGTGCTTCTGAGAAAAAAAATATTTGAAAAAAATAGCAATCATAAAAATGTTAAATAAAAAGAAATAATACATTTTTTTGTTAAAAATTAGATTAAAATGAATATGAGGGATGTAAAAGGAAGAGAGGCAGTGGCAGTGCAGTGTGATTGGTAAAGTGCAGAAACAGAAACTTTTTTATTCTGGACTCAAAGGTATCTGAAAAGGAGGAGGAGGTTGAACAGTTGAGCTCCAATGAGGGCTGCGCACAGTTCAAGTCGAGGGATAGATAGTTGTTTTTTTGGGTGCAACACAGGACCTCGCCATTAGGAAGGACACATTCACCTGTTGACCATCTTCAGTGCGCATGTAGGCGACTGCGCCATAAGACTGCTCTGATGCATCGCAGAGGATGTGCAGGTCTTAGATGGCTGAGGGGATGTCTACTGTCCAATGGATAAGACAACGGGCCAGAACAATTGAGGAGAGATTAGGGAGTTCTCCTTCCCTGGAAAGCCAGGCTTTTAGGATGTTTTGGGGAAGGTTTGGGTCATCCCATTCTCTTGCCTTTGCCCACAGGTGCTGGACAATGATATTGGCTCTTGTTGTGTAGGGGAGGATGAAGCCAAGAGGATCTCACTGGCTCGCAAAAACTCTGTAGATGTGATGCATGGTTGGAGTAGTAGCTTCAATGGCTCAGTGCCTGTATTTCAGGGTGTCCGTATGGCAATTCCAGTGGAGGCCTAGAGTAGATTCCATGGGATCAAGGGAAGGATGGTGTGACAGCCAGAGCTCGGCCTGGTCTAACCTAGCATCGGGAGGGAGATCACAGATGACCTTGGGGTCACTACTGGCCCATTGTCTAATCTCAAAGCCACCAGAGGAGAGGGTTGCATGCATGCAGTGAAGGAGGCCATTAGTTTCCTCTGGTGTGGGGAGACTTTGAAGGCAGTTACCCAAATAGAAACAATGCTGTATGGAATAGGTAATGCGCTCATCTGCCTGTGCATCCTTGGCGGTGCCAAATGGGATGACTTGCCATTCATATACAGTTGGAGGGTATCTACTGTCTAGGTCACGCTAGAGCAGGGGTCTCAAACTCAACTTAACCGGGGGCCGCTGGAGGTAGAGGCTGGGTCAGGCTGGGCCGCATCAAGTATTCCACAAAAAATAGTATTCAAGTATTATAAAAAAGGAGCACAACTGATCCAATCTTCTCAATCTTTATTATTAACGTTTCCTCTGAATTTGAACATTCCTTTCTGTACATGATTGGTTCTTCATGAGCTGTCCTTCTGACAGTTGAAGTTCATTTTTACAAACTTTCTTTGTCTTTTCCCTATAACACTTATTTGTGATATTTATATTTGCTTATGTCCTTTTTATTTTCTTTATACAACACATTAATATGATATTGAATGTTTTTTTTTTTTGGAAGGCACATTTCCTTTTATTATACTTAGAAAAACAATTATTGCTTTTGAAATACAAATTTTTGCAGTCATGTCTGCCCGTCTTATTGAAGTCTTTCTATTCTACACATGTATAGTGTCTCAAATTACTGACTTTGCACAAATCAAAGCAAACCTTCTTATCAACCTGTTGGACACATATTACAAGCTCAAAATGATTATTCTCACATTGTTTTAGAGCAGGGTCTCTCCAACACGTCGCTCGCGAGCGGCCAGTAGCTCGTGGCCTGATTGGTGGTAACTCGCCAAGGGACCTGTTCACATATCGCGCTCACATATTTTGCGCACTCAAGTTCGTTATTTCAAATGTAGGCGCGCGGCAAGCGCGCTCATAATTGAAGTGACGCGCGCAGTATGTTTGCACTTTGCGGTTGTCTATGACAACTGACAACTATTTACAACAAGCCCACCGTAAGCTGTCACGAGACTATCTATGGTAGCCCATAAGGGATAAAAAAAATCCTTTTTTTTTAAACGCGGCACACGCAACGACGGGCCGCACTAACATTAAACTTTAATGTCAAGTAGGGGGCCACAAAATATCACCCCGCGGGCCGCAAATGGCCCACGGGCCGCGAGTTTGAGACCCCTGCGCTAGAGGAAGCACAGGAGGGGTTTATCTCGGGGTATCAGGCACACCTGGTGGAACATGGACTTAACGTCTCCGCTGATGGCAATCCTATGCTGCCTGAAACGGAGGAGAATTCCAAGGAGTGAAGGCCCAAGGGTTGGACCAGGGAGCAATTGTGAATTCAGGCATTGATTCTGATAGGAGAAAGAACAATCAAATACAATGCAGTCCTTTCCATTGTGACGCACAACGTGACGAGGTATGTACCAAGACTCAGGAGCATCTGCTACTAGATAAGGTTAACTTACTAACATCAACTAACTTCTGGATCTCTCTGGTATAGGACTCCGCCTGTGAGGGGTTTTGGAGCAGTCGCCTCTCACAGCTGCGAAGACGGGACATAACTGCAGCTTCCTTAGGGGCTTTTAAGGGGGGATCAGGGATCTGCTCGGAGGAGAAGTGTGGCATACCGTAGGACGTCATCAACAGGATTCCGGATGGTTTGAGTCTCAAGCTGGTGAATTGCATCGTGGTCCTGTTTAGAGCGGACAACCAATTTTGTGTTCCTCGGAGGTACTGTGTGCAGCTGCCACAGTTTTTGCACATTGTGGTGGATGTCATCAGGTGGGCAATTAAAGGAGATATAGTGACACTTGGTGGAGGGAGAGCTAACAATATCTCTAGCAGGGCCCTGTAACTTCCAGCCGAGACGGGTTTTGATTGCTACAGGGGCTCCGGGGGGGGGGGGGGGGGGGGGGGGGGGGGGGGCTAACTTTACAGGCAGTGTTGGAGTGATAAGGTGGGTATGATCAGCTCCTATGAGTAGAACGGGGCTTACGTAATCATGCTGCTTCAAGGGAATCTGCCGGAGATGAGTGTAGTGCCGCTGGAGGGATTTCACAGGATGAAAATGTTCGAATAAGGAAAGCTGATCAGCAGTGAAGGCATGCCTGATGGCATAGGATTTCTCTGGATTGGCTTTTTGGAATGAGGGTGAAGGGCACGGCGGCACCGTTGAGAGTCTGGACATCCTGTCTCACAGTCCTCAGCTTCAGGCTCTCAGACTCTCCTACCAACTGGAGTTTCTGGGCGGTAGGATGCAGGAGGATAGTACGTTCTGACCCATCATCCAATATGGCATACGTGTCTAAGGACTTGTTTCCATTACGTAGGGTCACTTTGTGACACTTCTATATTAGGGCTAAGAAAAATACATTATTTTAGTAATACTATATTTTACAAAGGTGGATAAAACATTGTAAAATAGGTAAAGGTATGATTTAAGTGGTTTCAGGCCCTAGTTGAAATTCTGTCTTTTGTATGTGGGACTTTTATGTTTGGTGCAGAAACATCCTGTAGTTGGAAAAATGGATAGGAGGGCACCTTGCAACTTTTATTTTGATAGGAGGGCACCTTGTAACAGGAAGGCCTTCTTTGGTAGAAAAAGGCCAAGCCAGTTGGGGAGAGAGGAAAAAATGTATGTTTTGAACCAAACATATGGGTGTTTTTTAGCCTTCTCCAGGGGGGTCATTTATGGATTAATTGCCCATCGAGGTTAAAGAGAAGACTTGTTTTTTTTTTGGTATTTTTGCCAGTGCATCACATTTGGAGGATTATTATCATTTTTTCTGGACATTTATGGTTCATTTCTGGGGCGCAAGGACTAAGGATTCATACATCAGGACAATACTCCTCACACATGGACTATTTGATCAAGGACTCTGGGATAAGTGTTATTTTTCTTGATTTGACTGCTGTGTCATCAATATACTTTGTTGGGTAATCTGTTTATGCCTTTCTTTGTCTGATTTCAAGCATTGATACAGTTTTCCCTTTATTCATTCATGCCTTGTGTGTGCCCTGAACTCTTAAGTGACTACTGGTTTACTTAAGTTGTACGCCAAGTTTGTTACAACTTCAACTACCTTCAGCAGCACTTTATTGCAATTGCTAGGATGGTGTAGGTAGAAATTCTGCACTTGCCTCTGGTTGATGTTGCATAGGACCTGCAGATATTTTCCATTGCATTGGTTGCAGCATCCCTTCAGATCACACTGATCTGCAAAGTGGTTTTGTGCACACTACCAGCAGCATTTCTGTTCTTTGATCCAAATAGTTCTCTGATCTTCAGTGAGCAGGAGGAAGTCAGTAGATAACATTTACTGACATGATGTTCAGGGGAGTTACAGTAAGCACACACTGGACAGAGTGTGGATGTGGTGTTGGGGGGAAACTGACTGGCTCTAGGAGGAGCTATCTGGACTTTAGGGGAGTCCATTCTGGGTCCAGCATGTTGGATAGGGCCATCTTTAACATCATATACTGGCTTTCATCCTCTCTAGTAAGATCAGGGAATGAGGGACCGTCTACCTTGCTATATGACTGCAGTTGGCCTGAGGGGGGAGCTAAATGTCTTGGTGGGGCTGCAGAAGTAAGGTGGTGAGGCTGCACATTGCGGGGCTGGTATACTGGCTGGGCAGAGTGGGCCATAGCTCTAGGCGAAATTTGAGGTGACGACATGTAGGCTGGGAGCAAGGGGTTACATGAGACTTCGACTTGACAGGTGGCAAGGAACTGACTGTGGTCAAAAGGATTTGTGTGCAGCCAGGGCTGAGCTAAGGGCTGAATGGCAGGGGCACAGCTTACAAGAGGTAGATAAGAAAGCTGCTGCCGAGGTGGGGAAGAAAAGGGCTTATAGTCACTTGTGGTAGCCTGGGGTGGCATTGCAGCATACTGGGCTTTTGATGCTAATAACTGAGGGGATGGTCCTGAACGAGACAGTGAGGATTGGCCTTTACCAAACATACAGCGCTGGATTAGTCTACCTTGATTTCTTACTTCTTCTAATAACTGCTGTAAGAGCTCAGTTTGAGGGTCAGGAATTGGGGCTACATGAGGGTCCTTTGGGTACTCAGGGGCTAGGGCTCTCCCAGAAGAGACAGGTGAGGGAGGCTCTGTTGCTGGCTCCGGCTCTTCTGGTGGTTCCAGCTCTTCCTCTTCATCCTCCTCGCTGGGTAGTTGAGGTGGCTCTTCCTCCTCATCGGACTCATACTGTGGTTGATACTGAGGTCCAACACCACAGATGTCTGCAGAGTGAAGCGGTGGTGGCTCTGGTGCTTCAGCAAGATGTTGTGGCCGCTGACCATATTCCATGACTTAGTCATCGCGTACAGGACGCGGGGCTTGGCGGTGAGTACGCTGAAGTAACGAAGGCAAGGAGTGACTGGACATGTCTACTGGTCGGTCGTCAATGGCTCCGGCTCGAAGGACCATGAAAAGGAGGTTTGAGAGGGATGTGTAGGTGGCTGGCTTGAGACCAGTGGATGTGTCGATAAGAATAGTCTTGTCCAGTCACTTTAATTACACAATGTCTTTCTTTGTTAGGTATCTTTAACTATCTTTAGCTGATAGTTAAAGCTAACTAACTTTGTCTTTCTTTATTAGTATCTATTGATACTAATATTACTTAATATAAGCAGTAATTTACCCTGCAGGTAATGAATGCAATAAGCTTCTCTAGGTAGGCACAGAAGATCTGATTCATACTATGTTTTTTAGATGTAAAAAACGGCTGATTCGGCTGATTTAGTTGTGGTTTTGATGTGTCTTCTGAAACTAAGATCAGAATCCAGGATGACACTGAGATTCGTGACTTCATAGTGTCTAGATCCCCGGAGTCAATGTATTCATTCATCTTTGATAATTATTCTTTATTGCCAATTACAATGACCTCTGTTTCGTCTTTATTTAACTGAAGAATGTTTTGGCACAAAACATAATTTCATTTAAGCATTGGCACAGTGAGTCTATGGGATTGGGACTGAAGTCACTTGGCGATAAATCTAGATCTGAGTGTCTTCTGCATAACTGTAATAAGCAATATTGTTGTTTTGAATAGTGGGAGAATATACAAACTGAATAGTAGAGGCGCAAGGATTAAACCTTATAACTCAATGTGTTTTAGCAGTCCAGTTAGATTCATGCTTTTGTTCACAAATATCCTCCACCTTCTAAATGACCTGAAGCATCTAAGCACCGCCTCAGACAGTCCGATTTCCCCAGTCTGTTGATGAGTATATTGTGGTCAACAGTATCAAATGCAGCAATAAGATCTAGTTATACAACACCAGCATTGATGTTTAGAAGTATATCATTTAATGTATATTTAAAGTATATCATGTTTTGTTGAAGAAAGATTTCTTAATTACTAACTCTCAATGTAATTCATGTTTAAGCATCATTCATATTGTTTCAGGTCTTGTGAATGGTGAGTGGCATGAGTTAAAGATTGAAGGAGACGATCTGACTCTGCAAACAGGAGTTCCTGAACTAAAAGGAGAGGATGAAACAATGTGGCTGTTTACAAGTGGCAGCCAAACCACCCAAATAGCACAGATGTATCAGAGTAAAGTATCGCTTCATAAGAGACTCACTGGCAGATCGCAGCTCGACCAACAGACAGGATCACTGACCATCTGGAACATCAGCGCCAGTGAATCTGGACTTTATACGCTTGAGCTCACCATCAATGACTTAATCTCTAGGAGAACATTCAGAGTCGATGTATATGGTAAGTTTTAACTACAGCCATTACAAAACTAAATACTAGTGTGTCATGTTCTGGCCCAGTGTAAATGGAGACACTTAAGGCTCGTACACACCGGGACGAATATCGGCTCGCGTTATTCGTCAGCGTTTTTCAACGCGTTTTTTGTGTTCACACCCAAGCGTTTTTCGCTGACGATGAGCTGAGTGAACATGCAAATTCATCCCCTGACATTAGATGGCGCCTAATGTACAGAAATACCCCGGTCCAGGTCCACAAAGTGCTTCTGACACTCGCTTGTCACTCAGAAGAAGAGAGCAAGTTTGTCGCGTTTGTCATACAGTTCTTTATTCTCCTTTGTGTCTCTTTATATTGACAACAACAAGACCGGCAGCTCTACATTCATCTGGCCTTGCATCTTCCTCGTCTTATTTCTTCCCGGCAGAGTGTAGTAGACGGACGCTCTTCTTCTTCGCCATTACGTATGTGTGTTTGCCAAGACCGTTTTGTGTTTGAGCGCCCCCAAGTTGTGTTTTACTGTAACTTCAGAAGCTCCAGACACGTGAGCAAAAGCGCCAATCTCATTGGTCGGATAGTTTTTGACGCGGCGCGTCAAACAAAAAAAACGAACCCGAGGCGTTTTTTTAAAAATTACGCTTTTACGCGTGGCGTTTTACGCGTCGGTGTGAACACTCACATTGGCGCCCTTTGTTTAGTCACGAGGCGTTAAACGTCGGCGAATAACGCGCGCGAAATTCGTCCCGGTGTGAACAGGCCTTTAGAGTGAAATATATGTGTTAATAATCTAAGAATATTTTATAATTTAGTGTTGCCTCGTTTGCATTTCAGAATCAGGCTTACACATTGCATGAAAGTTAATTTCGGCTCTGGACTAGACTAAGTCTAGGAGAATTTAAACCATAACAGAGAAAGCAGATTTTTGTTAATCTGATTTAAAAGGCCATTTAAATCCAGGTTAGCCTTAATCTCTGTTCGGGGGGGGGGGGGGGGGGGAACACCTGTTAAAGTTCAGATAAACTCTGAATTGTCTAAAATCCTCAAATCTGTTTAATGAACTTGTTTTATTTATTTATTTATAAATTAAGCAAGAAAACATAACACATAATATATTACAAGGGATGTGCATAAGTACTCTAAAGTGACACTGATGATTGACATTGTAAACCATAATAAGTTATAATTGGGTGAAGTTACATTTGGTACAGTTGAAATTCTGTTTGAAATACATTTCACTGAGTATTTCAACAAGTCTTTAGCAAGACCATTCATACAATCAGATACACCAAAGCCTCTCGTCTACATAAGTAAAAACAAGATGTTTGAACTTTTCAGAATTTAAGAAATGCCTTAAATTCTTTCCTAAGATTTTTGTGAATGTGGCCCCATATCTCATTATGACTTGAAACTGCCATCTCCAGTGTGAACTCGATGTGTTCCTCAAAAGCTACAATCGATGCTACGCTGCTTAGCACATTGGGGACGTCTTTAATCATGATCATTTGTGAATATAGTGTGTCACACGTCAATAGAATTGACCCGGAGCTATTAATAGCCTCGGTCGATGACGTCACCGACACGCACCCGCGACACGAGGCTATAAATAGATGAGCCACAGGTGCATCGTCAGGTCTTATGTCTTCAGAGACCATTCTGTGTACAGTATGTGTGTGTCAAGAAAGCTTCTCTTACCTCTTTATATCTACTACAGATCTTGTTAGGAGTTAGTTTTTGCGAGGCAGAAAAATCTCTTTTTCCTTTACACTTTGTCTGACAAGTGAAAGAAAAAGGAACATCTAACATCCCCTCAAAAGGAAGTGTTCAAATTTAATACCACTCTCAGAGAGTCTGGCAGCGTGGAAACTTCTGCCAGGCATTTCTGCGTGGGTATTAAGCACAGTACAAATAGGATACAGAATCCAATTTATTCATCGTCCTCCGCGTTTCAACGGTGTGGTATCCACTTCCGTGAGACCGGAAACTGGCGCATGTACTGTCACAAGACAATCTCTGCTGAGCAAAGAGGCCATAGAGCATGTTCCTCTTCCAGAGAGGGAGTCGGGCTATTACAGCAGATACTTCCTGGTTCCCAAGAAGGATGGGGGGGTTGCGTCCAATCTTAGATCTTCAAGGCTTAATACCCGCGGCGCGGGTATAAATACGCAAGTGGATGCACGCACTAGTTGCCTTTCGCTTTGGAGCCGATAGTTTGATGTCTCTGAAGAGTGCTGTTGTTTACAACGAGCGAGTGTGTCGGTGTTCTTCTGAAGACTCTCCCAGTGCTGGTGGTTTCCACAGCCCGAGTGCAGCGGTGATCGCGAGCTTTGAGCTCTCAACTGCTGTTTTGACAGCAACACATTACTAAAGGTTTATATTTGTTGACGGCTGGTTAGAGGGCGGAAAAGTGAGTGCTTCACTGTTTCCGTTCACTGTTCAGTGTTGCCGCGGTCATTCCCGTGTGCGCTCCGGCACTGGTGATAAAGCTCAGTGAATTTCATCACACTCAGGTGTTGAGCAGGGTTGCTCCTGAAGCTCAGTGATCTTCACATGTAGTGTTGAGCAGTGCTCCTGTCTTGTGCCCGCATGCCGCTTCCACCTACTGTGCTAGGTCAGGAGGGAGCAGGTCTTGATAGTTGCCCCTTTTTGTCCCAACCAGACTTAGATCACCTCGACAGCCCTCCTGACTTCCCCTAAATACATTTCAGGGACGGGGCATGATGGCACCCGCATTCAGACCCCTGGAGAGATTCCAGGCCGGTCCTAACTGGACATGGAGGTTCAGGTGGCTACCACAGGACCATGTGGTAGTTACCATCACTTCTGCAAGCACTCCCTAAAATAGGAAGTTGTGCTTACGCCAAATAGAAGTGGAACCTAATCGTTGAGTGAGTCTTCTCTCCGTGAGGAGATTCTGAGAGCGTTCGGCCATTTCAGTGCTCTCTTTCCTGCAAGAGGGGTTGGAGTAGGCTGTTTTCAAAACCCTCAAAATAGTGTTACCTCTTTTCTTGACGCACATCATGATGCAGAAGCATGGGAAGCACGTCCTGATTGTCAGGTTCCTGAGGGAGCAAGGGAATATCCTTGCGCCCCTCTTTATCCTCTTGGGCCTTATCCATTAAATACCCTGTGTCATACCCGGCCTGGATATGTGCCCAAGGTTCCTACCTCTCCCTTAAATGGGACTAGGTGGTGTGCCTGCAAGCGCTGCCCCGGAGGAGGCTGACAGATATTCTAGAGTTGGGGTCTGGGCGACACCTACACTTGAACTGCTGCTTCCCGTGGGCTCCCTTCTCATGAAGCCAGTTCACCGTGAGCCCAGATCAAAGTGTCGGCTTTCTGCGCCATTCCCCTCCTACGGACTGGATACGTGTGCCATTCTACTCCAGTTGAGTTCCCTTTACCGAACCCTGTTGAGTTCCTCCGCACCCCTCCGACATCGGACGTGGTGGAATGCCCGGTGTTAGGCCTACCACTCGTAAGCTTGTGGAACCTGTGTTAGGCTGGGTCCATATGTTGCGATCCCTACGGGTATCCCATATGTGTATTTTTACACGGTACTGCTCCCTGCAGCGAGACCGTGTCTTCCCTTAGTCTCCCCCTGTCATAGGCTGGAGCCACCCCAGTGACATTCCATATGTTGTACTGCCGGTCATCCGCCCAGTTCATATGTGTATTCTCCACATGTTATCTCCCTTCGGGCAGGATGTGGCTTCCGCAGCGTCCCTTCCTTCCTTGTCAGGGAATGCTTTCCCAGTGGCCGTGTAGGAACAGCAGTGACTTCCCTGGCCTAAGCCATGTCCTTCCCCGTCTTACTTGCGGTGCATCAGAAGGCTTTTGTTTAGGCACTGGAAGGTGGCAGCTTTGGTAGTGTTTTCAATGGTTGATCCCCATTCAGTCGACTACGTCCGACGTTATCGACTGAAAGGGAACGTCCTGGTTGCACATGCAACCCACTGTTCCCTGAAGGAGGGAACAGAGAACGTATTCCCCTTGCCACTACCACTGGACCGCCGCTGACTCCGAGTTACACTCGGCTCCTCAGCGAAAAGCAACTAGTGAACTAGTGCATGCATCCACTTCCGTATTTATACTTGCGCCACGGGGGCAGAGTATGTGATGTAAATCACGCACGCCAATTACATTGGCTCGTTCAATAGTACTCGAAGACGATTGGCTCCCTAGCTTGATCCCCATTAAGGCCAAGGTCGACTACGTCCTCCGTTCCCTCCATCAGGGAACGGTGGGTTGCATACGCAACCAGGACTTTCCCAAGGTTTGCTTTTGGGGGTGAAGCTTACCAATATCGGGTCCCTCCATTCGACCTAGCCATGTTACATAGACGATTGGCTGATACTGGCCCAGTCTCAAGAGCTTGCGTTTTGATATCGAGATCTATCCCCGCTCATCTTCTCTCTATGTGGCTGAGATACAACGCCAAGAAGAGTGTTCTCTCTCCCACCCAGAGGGTAACGTGCCTGGGGGTTAAATGGGACTCTCACCATTGGAGGCACAACTGTTTCCCGCTCGTGCTAAGACCAATTTTAAACACTCTAAGCAACATCTGGCTAGGTCAGGATATTATAGGTCTCATGGCAGCTGCGTCCACAGTGATCCCTCTGGCCATTTTGCACATGAGACTACTTCAGTTGTGGCTCCGGGGGATTTCATCTATACAATGTGTCGGTGTGTATGTGTATATATATATATATATATATATATATATATATATATATATATATATATATATATATATATATATATATGTCGGCAAATAAAGGCAAGAGGACGCGCTGAGTGCTTCGTGTCCTTTCTAAAAATCCATGTTTATTGTAAGTCACACACTGAACGCTTTGTGCACTTTCTAAAATCGATGTTTATGGTAAGGGTTACGCGCTGCATCTTCGTTCCCTTTCTACGTCGTTCAGACCCCGGTTCCTTGTTTTGGGTCCCACTCTAGGTGCGTCTTGCCGTCGCAGACTGCTAACAACAGACGCCTCCTAGATGGGCTGGGGAACGATCTTAAGTGGCCGACCAGCTCAAGGGGAATTGGAGGGTCATCAGCTCGATTGGCACAATTTATAGTTTGGATGTTCATGCCACGCCGGGCTCTCACGTCCTTGAGTCACGTCTCAAGTTAATTTGTAGGGCCTTCTTGCGTTCTTGTGAGCACACCTACACAACCGACCGAGGCTATTAATAGCTCCGGGTCAATTCTATTAACGTGTTACACACTAAATTCACAGCTGATCATGATTAAAGATGGTCCCAATGCCCTAAGCAGCGCAGCATCTCGTTATGCTTTTTCAGGGAACAGGGTTACAGTCAAATAACTCTGATCATTCTCTTTCCCTGAAGCACCAGTTTCTGTGCCGTTCATCAGTGATGACTCATCGGTCAGTTCAGTCCATGATCATGGTGAGTCCCACTGTTTACCATATATTCATAATTTACATGTATTTCAGCTGGCAAGGCAGAGCAAACTTTGATGCAGAGACCTCTGGAACATCATTACTCAAGTTATGTGAATACCAATACTTGACGTACAACAATGGTTGAGCTGAGATGACATTTTAAACTTATAAAGCATATGTATCATATTTGATACATGAATTTCTAAGGCCTCTTAATTATGTTGTACACAATCTACTACATGCACTCAGTCGTCTGTTTGATTGTTTAGACTTTGTTAGCAAGTAAACGTATTTTAGTATAATTGTAAAAACACTTTAAAATTGAGTATCATGTGATCCATCAGGCTTTTGAGGAGTGTTTATTTGTTCTTCTGTCATACCCAGATCCGGCTGTGTGGAAACCAGATGTGGGCCGGATCTGGGTCGACACTATGTTGCTGTCTAGGATTATATCATTATATTGCATTGCATTATGTTTTAAACTACAGAGATTTGATCATAAAACTAAGCATTTAAATATCATCTTACTAAGACATATTATTGGCAGATATAGAGTGACGACTGATATTTATATGCATTGATTTACATTACAAGCTATCAGATTTAAATCCATATAAATATGGCCATATACGTATCAGCATCTGGAAAAAAAAATGCATATTTTGGAAATCCATGATTTTGGCCTCTGAATAAAATTGAGGTGTTTTTCCCCCTCAAGTGTGAGCTTCATATTCTCACTATATTATACTGTATGATCCATAAAAGCCTGATGTCTCATATATGATACTCAACAAATAAGGAACAAACAGTTTATTTTAATAGATTTTTCTGACTATTTTTGTGTCAGAGCTTACAATGTTAATGGACCAAGCTTGCATGAGTAGTGCTCTGATATTGTCACTGAATATTCTGATTGTCATTAAATAAAAAATAAATATTTAAATAGTTACCCTTTAAAATACTTAAATAATCCTCCATGTGAGGCTTAATTATTATGCACACCTCTCTGGGATGAAGCTCAGATGTTGTTCTTGTTCAACATCACTTCACACTTCCGACAAGAATCTCCTCACTTTCGTTATACTAGATAAATAGGAGCTTATTTGGACTGGTTTGATTTTACAACAGTGATTGTATATCAATGTCTGCCAGATACATCACAACCACCAGAAGAGACAGAAGACCCAAACAGAGATTTCTGCTCTGTGCTCTGCTCTGTGAGAAATGATCGAGACGTGTCCATCTCATGGCATAAAGGGAGTGAAATGATGAACCAGACCAGCAATCCTGATCTCAACATCATCCTCAGTTTACCATTAGAGCTTCATTATAATGATTCAGAGATCTACAGCTGCATGACTGCAAATCCAGTGAGCAACAAGAGCGTCCGTCTTCACATGAAAGAGATCTGCCAACAACATGAAGGTATGAAAACTCATTTACCACAAAACTCTCTTCCTGCCACTGTGACCTCTTTGCAGCGTCTGTTTTTCCACAAACAAAGACATTTAATGTGACCTATGTTTATGAAAAAGTCTCTTCTGTTTCAGATTGCCTGGATCATTGTTGCGGGACTGAAGCTCTGATTCGACTGGTTCTGTCTGGTCTGGTGGGAATCGCCACTGTTGTATTTCTGGTTGATCATGTGAGGATCTGCTCAGAGAAGAGAAGAGCTGCTGCTTCTGTGTGATGATGATACTTTCACGAGAGCAACCAACATGTCATTTAGAGTTGTGCATATGGTACTTTATCAGTTTTTCAAATTTGCAGTGCTAGCAAGCTTTTCGTTTGTACCAAAATGTTTTTGGCTCTCAAATTAATTCCCATGTTGCAGTGTCAATGTGAAAAAGGAACATTACTGCAGGTTAAATTATTTCTGCATTGAGATCCCAAGTGTTTAGTAGGTTTATTTGGCATTTACAGTGTGCTCCAAAAGTCTTGATATTTGTGAAATATTCAGACTGAAAAGTTTGCTTGTTTTGTCACTTGTTTAGATATTTTATAACATAATGCAAATACATTATATTTAATTGTGCCTTTTGGGTCCATAAGTTCAGGGTCAACGTACAATTTACTAAATAGTCCACAACTAGTCAGGTTGGCCTGATTAAAGGTAACTCACATTGACTTTCAGTTATTAACACCATGAATGAAGGTCACTGGAGTTTTGATGAGTTCAGAGACTGAAAAAAATGTCTGCAGTACAAATCTATTTGCAGTCCCTATATCACATTTACGAGAATGCACACCAATGGTCTCTTCTTCTTTAAAATAATAATATTGTTGGACGGTGGAGTAGGAAGTGGTCTAGTGGTTTGTGTTCTGCAGTGACTTGCAATCTTTTAGGATTTCAGCGTTGTGAGGCTTAATAGAACAATACTAATAAATAAATGCTACAGAATTGTAAGAAGAAATCTTTCTGACATTTCCTTTTCTATATTTGGAGAATGATTAATAATTGTTGTACTTGTTGTTGAGATATATTTTCAGCTATAGTACAATAAAAAAAGTTATCAGTTCTCCAACACACTAGCAACTTCATAGAATTGCTTATTTTTTTAGAGAATGTAAAAATCTAGTCCCATTATCTTGATATATTCACATATTTGATGATCGAACATTATCAAGCTCACAACATAATATTCTTTGTTCAAGATAGTTTTATTTTTTACTGTTTTTTTTTCTTAGCCTATCTAAGGACTGGCTGCAAATAAATCCATCTTAAACACATAGGCTTAACTTGCAGTGATTTATTACAATGAAGAAAAAAACTTCAGGTTCCAATAAGGCCAAAACAATAAACAAAATCCCAAACTCAACCCTCCCTCTACTTAAAAGAAAAAAAAAGAAGATACAAAAATGTATCTTCCCTACCTACCAAACACTTTAAACAAAGACAAAGAGAAAAAAAAAAAAAAAAATGGCATCGGAACCCTACAAACCCAATAAACCAATATTTACAAGTATTTATGAAGTATGTACAAATATTATAAAGAAGCAACCAAAATACAAACACAAAGCAGAATCAGAAGAAAACATAATAAACAAAAATAGCAAGCTTTACACAAAGGTCAACTAAACCAAACAACTAAAACTGCATTTAAAAAAACAGGTTGTAACTACAAATGTCTGCAAGCATCAAGTTAATATCAGTTTATAAAATCTGAAAATAATTTAGTACATTTAGTCTTCACATTTATTTATATAGTCCTTTATAAATACACGGTTTCAAAGCAGCTTCACAGAATAAACAGTGTAGATGTTGCAAAATTCATCCATTATGTGAACTTGTCAGCTGTAAAGCAGCTCTACAGAAGACAATACTGTTATTATGCAGCTTAATTCAGTTCATTTTGTTTCTCATCTGATAGAGTCAGTGCAGTCTGACTAATATTATGACTGAATATCAGTCATTTACGCCCCAACTGAGCAAGCCATAGGCGACAGTGGCAAGGAACCAAAACTCCATAAAGTGACAGTAATGGAGAGAAAAAAACCTTGGGAGAAACCAGGCTCAGTCGGGGGGCCAGTTCTCCTCTGGCCTAAACAAATAAACACAGTGTGATTTAAGCCGAATTATGTGCACTGATATTTTTATAACATTTTGCATCCAGTTTTTTTTCCTTGAAGATCAGTATACGTCACGCTGGCATCTGGTGGAAAAGTAAGAGTTACAGTCCATGCAGGAGTTTGAAACTTGAAAGTAGATCTGCCGTTTATCCAGCAGTAGACATCTGGCTTATCAATGGATGTTGGCAATGATCTTGCTACTTGTTAAAACTGCGCTGCACCAGTCCTAACTGGTTCTAGAATGACGCGTTCATACCTCTCCATAAGGATCTGTGCCGAGGACTTGTCTAGTCAAGGAGGTCTTCGCTGGCCGTGAAGTGCTGCGTTGTCTCGGTACAACTCCACCATCTGGTCTGGATACGGACTGGATCCGGTTGACTATGGTAACGTCTATTGAGAGAGATAGACAGACTAATATTAGCATCGATGTCATTCCTCTTTTGATTTAACAACCCAGTTACCATGACATCTACCATGATTTTTGTTTTCTATGTATTATCAATATGACCAGAATTTTGTCCAGAGCTAAACCACTTAGGCCGAGGAAGTGTTACTAGTGTTACATTTATGAAGATGAAGATACAATGTAAGGGCCAAGCTCTGGTTCATGATTGAAATGATTTTGTTCCATTGTTGTGCTTGATGTTGTTGTCCCATAGTACCTCTGGACTCGGGATGAGGACGGGGACAGGAGACTCAGGAGTGGCTGTTTTTGGTATTGGGGAACGAAGCTCTCTAGACATCTGAAGATGGCCTCTCGCCAGTCCACTCTTGAGAGCTCCCTTGGATGTACAAAGTTCACCCTAATCCAGTACAATGCTTTGATGATTTAGTCTCATTCACAAAGAGAAACATGCAAACATATTAGCAACATGCACTGACTGGCTGTTGTCGCATTTATTTTTGCTGTGTTGTGAGTAACGCGTTACAAAATGCATTACAGTAACGTATTACTTTTAGCTGTAATGCAGTAGTGTAAGGCATTACTAATCAATTTTCAGTAATATTTTTATTTCGAAACGATTATTTCTAAAAACTCCGGCCAAAGTGTAGATTTCTGATAACGCCGGTTATGTGTTGCCATGTCAACTGGGAGAAACAGGGTTTTAGGTTCTCAAACGTCACATTATGCACCAGAAAATGCTTGAGCACCAAGTTTGGCAGAGTTATGATGGCACTCGATGGCGTATTTATGCGGGTTGATGTGAATGATAACTTTTTTGAAAACAATGTTGTGTGCACAATGTTATTATTGAAAACGGAGGGGGGGGGGGGGGAATATTAGTTTCTCTAAATACCCGGCTATGTGTAAATTTGGCCTTTATCAAGGCATATAGGCTGTTTATGACCCAGGGATGGCGCACACTTAAGGGTTGTCCATGCAACCAAACTTGTTATGTTTCATGTCTATTTACATTTTAATGCATTTAAGTGAAACTATCTAACACGCCATCTTTAGAATTTTATGTTTCAATTTACATTTTTGTAGTTGCTCAGTATATTTCTATGGCCTCGCTCTCGAAAAGCAATAGGCTATATGCACGCATAAGTTCCGCATTTGACGCAAGGATGCTCTTCAGTTTCCGGTTGGGGAGATTAAAGCGGAGGAGAACTGAGGAAAACGGGATTATGGCAGAGTCTTCAACATTTACTGTCCTCCCGTCTTTGAAACGAAACTGTCATATGTTTAGATGTAATTTTATATATAGTTATGTTTATTTAATATAATTTTAAAAAGAAGCATAAACACAACGAGGGGTGTCTGTTTTGTCTGTTTTTGTGACTAACGTTTCTTTAGTATAACCATGGAGTATAAAATTCAATATAAATTCTCCGTATTGCATTGGACTCTACGATCGGCGGAAGTTATCGAGCATCCTCAGACCTTCACCGGAAATACCGCCGTGCATAGAGCCCATTAGCTTGGGAAGTGAGTTTACATATTGTAGAGTTAATGAAAGTTTTCATGAGCATTGTAATGTTTGAAGCGGATGTCATAAGAAATGCAAGTAGACTGGTAAGATTTTAGTGCTTCATTTATTTAGGCAACAAAAATACAGTGGGATTAATTATCCATCTCCAAGCTCCTCGTCCAGTGCTACAGACGCCGCTGGTTCTCAAGCTTTTCGTATCCGCTGTTCATCGTTTCATTTTAAAGACGTGCCATGGTACTTGATGCAGAGCTCCTCGTCCGGTGCAACCGACGCCGCTGGTTCACAAGCTTTTCGTATCCGCTATTTGTCGTTTCATTTTAAAGACGTGCCATGGTACTCAATGCAGAGCTCCTCATCCGGTGCGGCCGACGGCGTGGGTTCACAGGTTTTTCATATCCGCTGTTCAACGTTTCATCGTTTCAAGACGTAACGTGACTACCCATAAGGCGAGTGCAAAGAGTGCGACCGCTTGCGTGGGTACACTCACGTTTCATATTCGCCGTCTTTCATTTCATAATACGTGCATGGCCCGATGTTTTAACATGGGCTGAATGTAGGGGGTGTTTGCCAGTTAACTGTTTTGAATGCCAAGATAAGTTTTTTATCAAAATCAGATAGATTGTTTTAACTTAACTTCACAGCAGGTTTGAAGTGGCACGAGCAGTTCCTTTTTTCTTAATCTTGGCCTGTGAAGAAAAAAAAAAACTTGATTCATCAGTGTGGGCTAAGGGGCAAAGACAGACACATCCTTTATGATATCAAAATGTCATATGAGTTAATATTCTGATCATCTTACAAACATTGTATTTGTGGTAGAAACTTACCTGTCTCTGCCATTTCTTCAGATTCTTCCTTCTTTCCTGTCGTCCATTCTGGCCGAATGCCAATGTCTCTCCGTTCTCTCTCAGCGCTTCGATTTCTCCCAAATCTCCATTCTCTAACGTCTCTCCGTCCTCTCTCAACGCTTTGATCTCTCCAAAATCTCCATTCTCTAACGTCTCTCCGTCCTCTCTCAACGCTTCGATCTCTCCCAAATCTCCATTCTCTAACGTCTCTCCGTTCTCTCTCAACACTTCGTTCTCAACCCTGATGTTTGGCATCACTGAATTATCTCCCCTCACTTCCATCTCAAAGTCCCGCTGATGGTTGCAAGTAAATAAAAATACAAGAAAGTGTAAGAAAGTTAATAAGAAAGAAAACTCAGCAAAAAAATTCTCAACTAGGGCTGTTTTAGTTTTTTTTTGGGTTCCAACAATGATGAACACAAAACATTATTATTGTGCCTCATTATGTTTCACTCTCTTTATGTTGTTTGTTATAAATCCAGTGCACATTTCATTCCTTTAAAGCGATGCATTTACGTCTCTCCCAAAAAGCCCCAACTTGATGTACAAATAAGCAAAATCAGTGAACATGATTGTTGTAAATTGCAGTCTACTGTTGCTAAACTTCTGGACGTGCTTGATATTAAAAAGAGTTATTATAAAAACTGCCAAGGCAGCTTTCTGTTCCGAATACAGTGTTACCAAAATATTCATCCACTTGAAAACATAGAAATCTATGAACTAATTAAACCCTAAATTGAAGTGCAGCGCGTCCTAATTGACCCTTCGCGTGGAGCTTGATTGACAGGTAATCTGACCAATCATACTTCGCCATCCGCCATTTTGTCCGACAAAGCAGTCAGGAGAGATATTAGATTAACATGGGAGGATTTGAACTTGAAAAACAGAATATACTGACGCCTTTCAGCGGTTAAAACAACATTCCTTCTTATGTTCATTCATGTTTATTTGATGCTATAAATGAACTAGAAGGAAGAGATGATCGGTTCACGAGCAGCTTTAACTGATGCTCTACAGCGATCTGTCACGGCACATTAAAGAGCCACAAAACGGTATTTATTGTTTACATTTCTTTAAAAAATGACCATATTTGAAAGGTGAGACTTTGTTTAATATGTTTAATATTAAAAGTAACCAAAAAGTAACCTGGTCTGTCCTGTCTGTCTGCGTGTTGTCAGTCTCCTCTCTGCTCCGCAATGTATTTTTCACTGCGTGAGAGCATGAGAGCGGCGTAGCTTGTCGGACATAGCGACAGTAACTAAGGGGGGCGGGTCTTTGCGAAGGGTCAATTGAGAGCCATATGGGCAGATATGAGACTCTCTTGGTTGTTTTTACTGAAGTTTACGTGAATGTAGTTACAGACAATGCTATATCAAACCCCAGAGAACACTCCCGAGTCAGGACAGATGCTGTTTAACATGTTTAATCAAGCTGCCTCTTTAAAGTTTTAAAACTAGCAACACTGACTTGGTCAACACTGACGTGCAAGATGCAATAAAAAAGTAGTAGGGGTGTAACAATATATTGTGCCACAAAATAACGTGGTATAAAAATTTGACAATATGCATTGTGGATGTGGAACAATTAATCACATTATAAAGTTAAAGGGATCATTTATTTAGAATTTCTATCATCTTAAAGGAGTAGTTCACTTTAAAAAAAACTTTTGCTGATAATTTTCTCACCCCCATGTCATCCAAGATGCCCATGTCTTTCTTTCTTCAGTCGAAAACAAAGGAAGCTTTTTGATGAAAACATTCTAGGATTTTTCTCCATATAATGTAATACACTGGGACCCAAACGGTTCAAGGTCCAAATGACAGTTTCAGTGCAGCTTCAAATGGCTTTAAACGACACCAGACGATGCATAAGGGTCTTATCTAGCGAAACTATCGGTCATTTCTAAAATAAATAAATAAAAAACTAAGTTTTATGCCTTGCTCTGTTCTGTGATGCGCGGTCGTGACTCTCCTGTTCGAACTCGTTCATCAAAATGAACAAATCTTTTTTTCGAGTAATTTCGTTCATTTTGTTCGTTGAATGAATGAAATGACTCGAAAAAAGATTCGTTCATTTTGATGAACGAGTTCGAACAGCAGAACAGAGGAAGCCGAGCATTTGTGCTAATAAAACTTAAAGTTTTTTATTTCTTTTAGAAATAACCGAACGTTTTGCTAGATAAGACCCTTATGCATCGCCTGTTGTCGTTTAAAGCCATTTGAAGCTGCACTGAAACTGTCATTTGGACCTTGAACCGTTTGGCTCCCAGTAAAGTCCATTATATGGAGAAAATCCTGGAATGTTTTCATCAAAAAACTTAATTTCTTTTCGACTGAAGAAAGAAGGACATCTTGGATGACATGGGGGTGAGTAAATTATCAGCAAAAGTTTTTCTAAAAGTGAACTAATCCTTTAAGAACAAAAATGAGAATATTTTATTATGAAATAAACATTGACAGATTCACATACATAGAGTGCATCAAATATGGTTGTTCAGATTGAGTTCAGATTGAAACCTGCTTTGAAAGCGCACAAGAAAAAAATGAAGTTTACAGAGTTTCAATGGTAGTACTATTATATATAATGACGAATATAATGTATTATATTAATGCAATTTGTTGGTTTTGATGTCAACATTCTGCATTATTTTACTGGATAATCATGTACTGCCATGACATTTTTATTTCACTTACACTTTTAAAAAAAATGTGTAGTTAGCCACAGCTGAAATGCAGAATTATGATAGACACATAAGTTCCTACTTATGTGGGAGATAAATAGAATAAGTACATAAGTAGTACATAAGTAGAATCGTAAATATTTTTATTCTGGTGTCACCATGACCATTGCTCTGTGCGTTGGTGACCAGGACCAAGTCTAAGCCAATTTAAGTCCACCCCTGATAGAATACCAAATTTAGCACTGTCATGAACAGTACTTTTGTTATTATTTTACCATATGTCTTAGAAGTAATATTTGTATTTATTTATTTTTACTCTTATTTGGCTTTATTTAAAATAGCATAAAAACATTCAAACACATGAATTAGGAGAGTATCGTTACATCCCTTAGAGTAGTTCTATACTCAAGCAGTGAACATGCACAAACATTTTAGGACAAAAAATGGATCTTGAAATAAAAAATATATCTTGAGATGTGGTATAAATTAATACACACCCAAATTGTTGCAGCCATGTTTTTACCACCTAAGGATGTTCATTAATTTTCAATAATTATAATAGTCTGCTCTCAACTTAAGATTACATGTAATTTGTCAAAAACTACTGAAAAACATTTTTAAAAATTCTCATTAACATAGCTGATAAGGAGGAACAACTAAAATGATAATGCCTGTCAGATGCATAGCCTTGTGGGTAGAGCTCTGACATGAGCTCCAAAAATAAAAACAGATTTTTAATACACATTTGCATATGATAATACTTACATTTCTGCCATTTAGATGACCAGTGATTGTCCTGGAGGACTTCATCTGTAACAAGGACAAATATTATCAAATGTTTAAAAAGTCTATTAAAAATCTGATTTAGTTGTTCATTTCTTGGGTGATCACAGATGTTCTTATCTTCTCTACAAATTCAACACACTGCCAATTGTTCTCTTTTCAGTGCTTTGTACAGTGACAAGGAACTTTGTTGTTTCAAGTTACAGCTGTTTCAGAAATGGGGTTGCTTGACCTCAAATACAAAATCATCTCGTCTTTCGAAAAAGAGAAGATATTGTAGAAATTATTTGTAATGAAGGCTGAATTATGTGTAATATCTGCTCGCCATGCTATAGCATACTAACAAGGAACAACATTTAAAATCCCTGACCAATCCCTAGTAATTTTTCCCATAACAGGACACTATTGGCCTTTACATTTATCCTTAGGACTTAAATCTACACAATGAGGTCACAATAATTATGGTAAACCATTATCCTCCTGTCCTGAACAATGGTTTTAATTAATGATATGAATAGTTTGTCCCAACATTTTAATTATGTTTACATTTACATTTTATGTAATTCCAAACCTATGACTTTCTCTCTTCCTGTAGAACACAGGCTGCTTTTTTCCATATAGGGAAAGTGGATTGGGACACAAACTGTCAAGCTCCAAAAAGAACAACAGAAGAAACACATCTTGTATGATCTTGTTCCAGATCTTCTGAAGTAACTGGTTCTTGTATTCCATGACCAATTGTGACATGTCATGTTTGAATATTTTAAGTGTAAATGAGATTTGAGAGAAATAGCAACGTTTTTTTTTATTTATTTTTTTATTGAAATATGTTAAATTTCCATCTGTTTCCTCAAATTAAGTTATGATATGAATTAAGGAAACTTGGAATATAACATGGTTGTATGGACCATTTTTGTGGTACTTTAATTGTACTTTTGTTGCTCTTTTTGAAGCTTGTCAGTTAGGGTCCACATTCAAAGTGTCTTTTGTGGTTTAGGAAAGAAAGTCATAAATGTTTGGAACATGAGGGGGGAGTAAATGATGACCATTCTCATTTTTGAGGGAACTACTCCTTTATAAAAATCTTCAACAACACAGATTTTGACTGTACTTACCTTTATGCAAATGCAGAGCCAAATTATGATCAACATAAGGACTAGTCCGATAGCCACACCTTCAATTATCCCCATATCTGAGCTGGGAGAAGCATCAGTAGGTCCAGGGCTGGTTGATAAGGTGTTGGTAAGATCTTGACTGGGTGAATTATCGTCAGTTTCTTGGCTGGGTGAAGTGTTGGTAGGTTCTGTAAAGAACAACAGGAACAAAAACAGTTAAGAGTTCAAAACTTTGAATCAATTAATTCTTTGAATGAAACTCAATCAGCTTAATCTGGTAGTGGTAGTTCATTCGTTTTTCCTGTTAGTTAATAATATGTTATGGCCACATATGGTTCATGTACAAGAAGGTAGGCCTATACGGTATTCCTACTCAAGGGAACACCACAGATAAACAGGAAGTAATAAAACATGCGTAGGCCTACCTTCCCTAAGAATAACTACTGTAAAATCAGCATTCAGTTCTGCTGAACAGTAATGCATAAATAGGTTCACAGAACCGAGGAACATGGAGATGGATAACCAGATAAAAGGACAAATGGCATAGAACCAGTCAACATGAAGTATCCTTGAGATAGCTGATAGAAGAACCGTCACTGATTCAATCACTCATGACAAAATATGTTGGCATGTGTTTCTAAGCAACACATATTTAAACTTAGCCTATACTTCTTAGTGATATAATGAACACATTTCATTGGCTGTGTGTTTGGGCTATATGGCCAAAAAAATGACAGTGAAATTACTTGGTCTGCATAAAATGGAAGAAATTTAAGAAATTGCTTACGGTTGTTAAAGTCGACAGTAAAATTTTCCTTTTTTTCAACGCCATCAAAAAAAATCTGTGCTTCACAGAAGCACGAATCATAACTATCGTTGGTGATAGTTAGACATAATTCATCCTGGTCCTTTTCCAGTGAAACACCGGACTTGTTAATTTTTCGACAGATCTGAGTCGAATCATTACAATACTGTGCAATCTGAGTTACGTCGTTCGTGCCATTTTCTTCCATACAGCTGACTCTCACTTGACTGGCGTTGAACCATTCAGGAGAAAAGCATCGACGAAACTGTCCTGTCGTTCCTTCCGCCATCTCAAATGCACCTGTCAAAATATAATTATTTAAACTTTAAGTAGGCTAATTAAGTAAGTAATAACGATCCGAACTGTGTCAACTATTACAACACTTACTTGGGATAATAAAAAATATTATAACTGGGATGAAGACGTGCATCTTTGTTGCGGGTTCAAACGATTACTGTACTCAGGTAACTTCACTAAGGCGTGTGTGTGTTTCACTGTCAGACTCAGAGCTTGCTCTCTAACTCCGCTGATGATTTGCATATAGGCGGGATTTTCGTCTGATTGGCTGAAAACCCAATGATGACATCATTTTGCCAGGTGACTGGATGTTGTGTTGCACATGACTTACTGTTGCAGAGTAGCACCTCTGGCAAGCTTGAATTTACAGTTCTGTAGGCGGACAATTATGGACAGTGATTCCGGTAAGAGAATCAGGCAAGGTAGAAGTATATCCTCATCAAACTTCTCTTTAATAACACTTGTCAGGCAGTAAGTGACATCCAGTTACAATCTCAGAATGGTAGGAACATTGTAAGATGATATCACGTTATGTTGTGGTCTGTAGAATATATAAATAAAGAAATACAGTATGAATACAATATTTCTGTACACAAATTACCTCACAAGGTATCAATAACTCACTAAATAGTCAACACAAATGAATACTCGACTGTTAGATAGCAAACAAATATATAAGATAAACGTCAAATAACAACATGACGCAGCATATAACAAAGTGATCATATCATATGATTAGCGTCTCTCCGCGATTGCGCCGCGATCGTCATTTGCATATCTCGTTCGTCATTTGCTAAACATCTGACATTCACAAGAAGAAATACAACGTGTTAACTAAACAATATCCACATTATTACTCACATTTGTTGCATAAACGCACAACATTGAACGAGATCAGGGAGAACGCATCTGAAACTGGCTGCTGCCTCAGTCTACTGGAAGTAGCAACTATAATATTAGTCCGTCAGAGAAACCGCTGCCTATTCTCGGTTCCGGGACGGACTTTCTGACATAGCCGCCCCCAATTATCAGTCAGGATAATTGAATTCCTTAAGAAAGGCCGTCTGGAGGGTCTGTCTCATTATCCCTCATTGGAGGAAGTGGAATCAGTTTCACGACAGGGCGTGTGTACATCTTGCCTTTGATCTGAACTTTGGCTGTCCGGATTCTCCCGTCAGCCCCTGCGTAGGTTTCTGCCACTGTACCCACAGGCCATAGCGCTCGTGGGAGTTGATGGTCAATTAGGAGTACCACTTGTCCCACTGCCATCTCTTTGCCATCTGATCTCCATTTCTGTCTACCCTGTAGTTCTGGTAAGTAGCAACGAATGAAAGCGGTCCAGAACTGGTCGGCCAATACCTGACTGTGTCTCCACCTGCGTTTCCCCAAGAGTTCGTCAGAGTCGTAAAGGACTTGTGGTAGTGAAGAATCATGACGTCCCATGAGTAACAGGTTCGGAGTCACAGGATCAGGGTCTGCAATGTCCGATGAGACATAGCCAAGCGGCTTGGAATTGAGTATGCCCTCAACTTCAACTAGCAAAGTCTGCAGAACAGATTCAGGCACGGATTGTTCACGTAGAATGACTCGTAAGGCAGTCTTAATCGATTTTACCTCTCGCTCCCATGCCCCGCCAAAGTGAGGGGCACTCGGTGGGTTATAGCGAAACTGGATCTGCTGTTTAGCCAGTTGTTCCTGCAGCTCAGGAGCCATTCGACGAAAGGAGTCCTGTAACTCGTGATCACCTCCAGTAAAGTTAGTGCCATTGTCACATAGAATCTCGAAAGGCTTTCCTCTACGTGCTATAAAGCGTCGCAAAGAAAGGAGGAAGGCGTCAGTGTCCAGGTGTTCAAGGAGATCAAGATGTAAACATCTGGTTGTCAAGCACTTATATACGATTCCCCATCTCTTTTCCTGGCGTCGGCCTATCTTTACCTGAAAGGGCCCGAAGCAGTCTACGCCAGTGGAGTAAAATGGTGGCTTAAACAGGCGTAGCCTACAGGGTGGAAGGTCGGCCATCTGTGGGTTCTGTGGCTTGGCACGCCAAAACTGGCAATTCTGACAGGAATGCTGGTGTTTACGCACAGCTTCACGACCTCTAAGCACCCAGTATCTACGACGTAGCTCTGCCAGCACTCGCTCTGCACCTGGATGATGGAGTTGCTGATCTATGTCTTGGATGAGTAGCTTTGTGACCTGATGTTGAGGATCTAGGACGATCGGGTGAATGATATCAGAAGGCAGGGTTTCAACACAACGAAGGCGTCCACCACACTCTGATAAGACCAGTAACTTTGTCGTACTCTGGGGCGAGCGAACCCAAACGGCTGTCTGTTGGGATAGGCTTTCCATCTTTCAAAGCTCTGAGTTCCTCCGGGAATGAATCTAGCTGTGACTGTGCTAAGAGGAGCTTTTCTGCCTGTGTATACATTGAGGCTTCAAAGGCGTTGATGTTGGCCGCCCCATTACAGGACTCGACAGTAGCTTGAACCAGCTCGTTCCAGGTTCTGAATTGACTGAGGTCTGAAGGCACTAGACTGGGAATGACAGTGACTGCTCCAACAAAGGACGCTTTCCTCATCTCGCTCAGGTCAGGTGCGGACTCCGTACTGGGTGTCAACGGCCACATATCCTGTGGTTCAGTCAGGAAGGATGGCCCAGATCTCCATTGGTGGGGACCTGCTATTTCATCTAAGGTAAGACCTCTAGTGATATGGTCAGCTGGGTTTCGAGCAGAGTCGACATACCTCCATCTGGTAACATCTGTCAAAGTCTGAATCTCTGCTACTCTAGACCCCACAAAGACCTTGTATCGGCAGGATTCAGATTTTAACCAATGCAGCACCGTAGTTGAATCAGCCCAATATATGACTTGGTGTATAGGAATGGTCAGTTCAGTCTGTATCACTTTGGCCATCTGAGCTCCAGAAAGTGCAGCGCACAACTCTAAGCGGGGCATAGATAGACATTTACGAGGGGCCACTCTAGACCGAGCTAGGACAAAGGTGACATGGACTTTCTCACTGTCGTCTGTGACCCGAAGGTAGGCCACGGAACCATATACCCTCTCCGAAGCGTCACAAAAGACATGGAGCTCCCGAACAGTGGAAGGAGTGTCAGCCCCGCCAGGCGCATAAGTTCGAGGGAATTGCAGACTGGTGATACTGGAAAGCTCAGCAACCCACTTGGACCATATCTCACGCAGGTGTAGGGGTTCGATAGGGTCATCCCAGCCAAGGTTGTGTTTCCAGAGATCCTGGATAAGAGTTTTAGCCCTCGTCGTGAATGGGACTATGAAACCCAGGGGGTCAAATTGGCTGGCCAAAGTCTTGTACAGATTCCTCATGGTGGGCTGAACAGGCTCTGCTATGCGGTTCTTATACCCGAGGGTGTCATCGAGGCAATTCCATTGAAGACCGAGAGTAGGTTCTTGCATGTCAGTGCTGCTCTGAGACAACCAGCACTCGCTACTAGCTGATCTGGCTTCCGATGGGAGGTGTTTAAGAACTGATGGTATATTGCACGCCCATTGTCTGATCTCAAAGCCTCCCTTTAGCAAAGACTGACGCAACCCATCTATTATGGCCCTAGCCTCCCCTTGGTCGGGAGTACTGTGAAGACAGTTGTCGACGTAGAATGAGTTCTCCACAATGTCAGCTAAGCCAGCCATGGTGTCTTGGTGTTCCTGGGCATGAAACTGAAGGGCATAAATGGCGCAGCATGGACTGCAGGTCGTACCGAAGGGCAATACCTGCCACTCATAGATGTCTAGGTCCGCTTCCCTATCCATGTTCCTCCAGATGAATCGCAGCACAGACTTGTCACCAGGTAATAAACGTACTTGGTGGAACATGCCTTTGATGTCCCCACTCACTGCAACTGCATGTTGTCTGAACCTCAGTATGACACCTAACAAAGATGGCCCCAGTGTTGGCCCTGGAAGGAGTTGTTCGTTTAAACTTTGCCCATGGTACTGGAAGGAACAGTTGAAGACTATTCGGTCTTTCCCATTATGATGCACCATGTGGTGCGGGATGAACCACGACTCTATGGACTCTTCTGCCTCCTCTGGTGTTATCTTGGCAATGTAGCCTTCAGATTCAAGCTTTCGAATTTCAGAACAGTAGGTTTGAGCTTGCTCGGAATTCTTGCCCAGTTTCCTCTCAATGTTTCTGAGACTGGGGAGCACAGCCTCTTTGCCTGCATAAAGCCTGGTGATAGGAGTACGCCTTAGTAGCGGGGTAGCATACCGCTGGATACCATTTACTTCTATTCTGACCGTAGCAGACTGCAAGAGGTTGTAGGATTGTTGGTCCTGCTTTGATCTTGTGATCAGCTTTTCATTGTATGGCAAGGTGTCAATTTGCCACAAGCGCTCCACATGTTGATACAACTCGTCACGTGTTGGGGCTGTCATTAGATGCAGGCATTGTTGCTGGCCTTTAGGGGGCTGAATCGGACACATTGGGCCTTGCAGTACCCAACCAAGCTTGGTACATATGGCAACGGGACCACCTTCTGCTCCTCTACGGACTGGCTGAATAGGAGTCAGGAGGTGTGGCATATCAGACCCTATGAGGAGTAAGGGTTTCACTTTGTCTACAGACTGCAAGGGTAGACCTCTCAGGTGGCGATATGCTTTCTGGAGTGCTGCCACTGGGTAATTATGTTCAGCCAGGCTTAAAGCAGAGGCAGTAAAGGCATCACGAATGACATACCTTTCTGTGGGTTTGGTGATGGGAGAAACCTCCAAGGTTACTGTGGACCCTTCAAGTTTGGTATGACCTTGTTGGATTGTCTGGAGAGAAAGAACCTCTGGAGCTCCATTCAACCCAAGCTGCTGAATTACTGGAGGAAGAACTATTGTTCTTTCTGAGCCATCATCTAAAACAGCATGAGCTTCCATCGTTTGGCCACCACTGTGCAAGAGGACTTTAACAACCTTAAGCATAACTTTCTGTGAGCGGTTGGGTCTGTCGAGATAGATTTGAGTGGTTGGCAAACTCACCATAAGCACCGCTCCCGAAGTATCTCTGATAGAGTCATGCAGTACAGTCAGGTGCAGTTCTTTGCAGACTTTACAGGGATTGAGATTACAGGAGTCCACTGGATGATTCCGACCACATTTCCAACAACGTTTACCCTCTGTGATCCAGGTGACGATCTGGGTGGTGGTCAAGCTTTTGAATTTATCACATGAGTTTAGAAAGTGATCTTGGTTGTCGCAATGAGGACAGTAGGGCTTTAGCTTGGAAATGGCTTTAGTCTGGGCACGTTCAGAGGGTTTGGCAGCTCTCTCTGACGTCAGAAGTACAGGTGTTGAACGCTCTCGATGATATGAAGTACCTCTACTCTTTACAGATGACTTTGTTGTGTCAAACTGAAACATGGCAGCAGCTCGACTCGAGATGCGCTTTGCCTGTGACTTCTTTTGTAACCAAACCGCCAAGTCGGGAAGAGTGTAGGTTCTATCCGTACCAGTTTGAAGGATACCATGGCTTAAACAGTATTCTACAAAGCCATCTCGGTAAGCGGGTGGCATCTTTCCTAGAAGACGGTCCACGTGAGAACCACACATAAGCTCATATCCGTACTGTCCCTCCAACGTCCTTAGCATGCCCACCAGGGATTGCACGGATAAGGCGAATGAATCGAAGGCATTTGTATCACCCATTCTGAGCGGTGGAGTACTCATGATAGCTCCTAATTCTGATTGAACAAGCTGCCTGGGCTGGCCATACTTTTCCTGCAAAGCTTGCAAGGCTGCGGTGTATGGTTGCGGGTGGTGCATATATGCCTTAGCCAACTGCTGAGCACTAGCGAACTTCAAGTGGCTCAGTAACACTTGGTATTTGTACTGCTCGCTGATGTGAGTATGGTGACTTAATAGATTGTCTAAGGCCAGTTTCAACAAAGCAAAGTCACTTTCTGTACCACTCTCAAACACTGGTAGTGTGGGGCGAGGGATGCCGTAGGCTGCTGCCATCAGAAGCTCTGTTCCGGGTTGAGGTAAGTAACCAGTTTGGGGAACAGGTGGATGTGGATAAGGTTGATGGCAGATGGGTGCAGTAGATGATACAGTCACTCGCTGGGGGGATGTAACAAACGGGTTCTGACCAATAGGTGGGGCTACATAGCTTGGTAACGGAGTGTTCACATCTGAGGTTGATGCAATGGTTGCAACAGGGAGTGCAGGCTGCGATATCAAACCACTATCTGTGTGTGGTGTCGCAAATCGGGTGACTGCTGATTGCATTGGGTTGAATCGAGGTAGTGGCATTGAGACTGGACTGAACTGCTGTGGGACAGGTGACATGTTCTCCCTAGATGCGATGTCTGGTCTCCCTTGGACTTGAGTGACTACACATGAAGACAATTGCGCTGTGAGAGCTGGAACTCGTGTAGGCATAGTCGCTTGTAGTGCCAAATAAGGTTGCTTGGGTGTTGACTGGACAGTGCGTATGTCCCTTAATGTGCTCTGTGCCTCTGTAACTGTCTGTGTGGCTTGCATCATGGAAGATGAGGGGCAGGAAGACTGTTGAAATACAGGTGAGTGAGCTGAGCTGGCTTGGTGGAACTGTGATGGTGGCCCAGTTGTGTCTGGCGATGCTTGATGCTCTGGATCAGTCAAACTTGTGTCTTGGCTGAGCAGGGAACTCACCAGCTTGGCCACTTCTAGATCAGCTTCCGCCTTTTTCAGCTTGCGCCGTCGTTCTAGCTGGTTAGATAAGGCCTCCTTTGCCATGAGAGCCTCTTCTTGAGCACGTTGTGCCTCTTTGGCTTGCGTTTGTAGTCTCTGGTACTCTACTTCTGCCAGCGTGTCCTCCTCCATTTGTTGAAGTAGGTCGTCATACTGCCGCTGTTTTATTTTCTCCTCCACTATGGCTGCCTGGCTGCTTGTGAGTGCAGATGTAGCTTGAACACCAGATACAATGGAATGACAACTGGATCTGGAACGAGAGCTGACTTTACTATGGGACGTTTTCCTCGACTGGCTCTTATGTTGGCTGTGACAGCGAGAAGAAGCGGTTGGAGGAGGGTCCACAGGAGGTATGTAGCCAACCTCATAGTCACCCAGATGGGAAGGCAGTTTACTCTGTCTCTTGGGTCTATCCACTGTGTCAGATGCATCGCTAGCTGCTGTGTCCATACTGTTTACTGTTGCCAATCCGGCTCGAAGGACCAATTTGTTGCAGAGTAGCACCTCTGGCAACCTTGAATTTACAGTTCTGTAGGCGGACAATTATGGACAGTGATTCCGGTAAGAGAATCAGGCAAGGTAGAAGTATATCCTCATCAAACTTCTCTTTAATAACACTTGTCAGGCAGTAAGTGACATCCAGTTACAATCTCAGAATGGTAGGAACATTGTAAGATGATATCACGTTATGTTGTGGTCTGTAGAATATATAAATAAAGAAATACAGTATGAATACAATATTTCTGTACACAAATTACCTCACAAGGTATCAATAACTCACTAAATAGTCAACACAAATGAATACTCGACTGTTAGATAGCAAACAAATATATAAGATAAACGTCAAATAACAACATGACGCAGCATATAACAAAGTGATCATATCATATGATTAGCGTCTCTCCGCGATCGCGCCGCGATCGTCATTTGCATATCTCGTTCGTCATTTGCTAAACATCTGACATTCACAAGAAGAAATACAACGTGTTAACTAAACAATATCCACATTATTACTCACATTTGTTGCATAAACGCACAACATTGAACGAGATCAGGGAGAACGCATCTGAAACTGGCTGCTGCCTCAGTCTACTGGAAGTAGCAACTATAATATTAGTCCGTCAGAGAAACCGCTGCCTATTCTCGGTTCCGGGACGGACTTTCTGACACTACTGTTAAACATACCTTTGAAATTGTGTTTTTATTTTGTTTTACATGTCAATGTCCGTTATTTGCCCAAATTATTCTGCTGTTTATTGTTGTAAACCCCTTTTGCTTGACTGGAGTGTATGTTTAACATTTATTCGTTTCTTCCCCTTTTGTTTAACATAGTTTGTTACAGTGTAACTGGCTTGGAAGAGGCGGACAGGTAAGAATGTCATGTGACATACACTGCAACACATAGGGGTTTTCGTTATAGGGATTACATTAGGTTAGGGGCGAGTGCCACTCCATGTAGACTAGCTACTTTAGGCTTTAGAGTAGTGAAGATCAGTTAGGGCGTCACGGACATTGAAGACGTTTCTTTTCTTTCTTAAATTTTCTTAGTTAGGTTTAGACTTTATTTAAAACTTAGGGCTCTATCTTGCACCCAGCGCAATTGACTTTGTACACTGACGCATGTATCATTCCTATTTTGCACCCGCGCAAAGCGGGCTTTTCCCTCCACAGACGCGCGTCGGTAAACTAGGAAATGAACTTGCGCTCCCTGGGCGGGTCGGCGCAAAAAACGAGGCGTGTTTCGGCGCAAACATTCCCTAGTGCTATTTTGCACTTCCAGAAAACAATTCCGCCACTGACCAAAAAAATCCTGGTCTAAAGTCAATGGCGCGTCACGCGTTGTTCAGAATGCTATTTTAAGCGCGCATGCTTGGCCATAATGTAGCGGGTGCACAACGCGCATAGACTTTGATTCTCTCATCAACACAGATGCAGCAGTTTTTTATTTTTGCAAATCATACATTATAACAAGGAAATATATTACCATACGAGGGAAATCATTGTGGTGTCCATGAAGATGTGAAAAAATAGGCATAAATCTAGCTTACACTACCAGGGTATATTGGTAATTTTTCAGGCAAATTGTAGTAATGACGGATCAGATCTGTTTGCCCAATAGTGGCAAGACACATATGTATATAAGGACATCTGACAAATTATTTTGTCCATCAAGAACGAGGAAAAAAACATCGGAAGACTGCGAAATCACCTTTACCATAATGTAAGTACATTAAAAACCTCACTCTTTAACTTACCAGTTAAGTTGAGCTTTCTCATATTTTTTCTATTGATTTGGGTGGGTTTGTCCCATCCCCAATGTCAATTCTCTTTATTTTACGGCCCTGACGAGAACATCGATCTCCTCGGCTGTGAACCGATTCTGAAGCGCGCCTGGTAAATGTGCCATAAAAATAACGGTAGAGATCCACTTTTCCGTGCGACACTTCAGTCGCGCCTCACTCCACTTTATTCCTATGGGTGACGTCACGCGACTTTAACGCGCCCGCAAAGCATTCCGGGAAGGCGGCGCTTCATTTTGAAAATTGTCGCGCGTCCAAATGGGCAATGCCCAGCTTTATGCAAATGAATCCGCCAAACGCGACGCGTCTATCCAATAGAAGTAGAGCATATGGAGACGGGGGGAAGTCTCTCGCAGGTCCTCTGTTCTAGACTGGCCGCTGGCTCAAAACCACGCTTAGAGCAGTAAACTTGAGGAACGCCCATCAAAGTACACATGTGGGGAGGCATTGCGACACCACGCGACTGTCGTGACGGACAAGTGGATCTCTACCGTAACAATTCGCCATGCGACATGCGCACCTGCTCTTAAAGGGTATGTTGGATGACACTCTGATTGGTTTATTTCACGTTACGCCCAAACCACACCTATGAATAATGAAGCTACTTCAGACCAAGCTCTTTTAGATTTGCGCCAGGCGCAAGAGGCATTTATCCTGCCGGGGAAATAGCAACAGCGCCGGGATCCGCCCACAAAGTTACTTGCGCTTTGCGCTTTGACACTTGCGTTTCAGATCGTGCGCTGGGTGCAAGATGTTTGGTTTTGTTATTTTTATTGTATTTTATTTGGCACCCCCCGCGTCAGCTCTTCCTTGTAGTATTGTGTTAATCCTACGAAATAATGTAAATAACCACTGTAGCCTATATATATATTCTGGTGTTTTTGCTTCACTCTTTCCTATTTAACCTTTTTGTACTGAATAAAAGTATCCGCTTATTGCACGTTATTCATCTGGACTTGTGGTTCTTTGTACAGCACACATGTAGCCTTTTTTTTTTTTAAATGTCCATTTAAAATGTTACCGTTTACAGTATTTTTATGTTTTCTTAAATTACTTACAAATGTAGGCCTATGTAAAATTATAATTTTCTAAATCACCACCAGATGGCGCAAATATACAGTTGTGGCGTTATTGCTCACTCTGTAAAAAACAAAACAAATAAAAATTGTCAAATGACAAAAAAAGTTAAATGAAAGAAAAATATCCTATTAAAAATCAAATTAAATAATTAAAATTAAAATAAAATAATTTTAATTAAACACTTTACAGAATAACAATTATTTTACAGTTATTTCCTGAATATCTTGACTATAAAAAACAGTTAAATGACTGACAGCAACAAAACATCAAACATTTTATTGAAAATAATAAAGTGTGAACTGAAGTCATTATGGAGATCAGAGTTTGCTTTAGTCGTGCTCTTGACCCTTGACCTCTTTAATATAGTTTTTTCTTTGGCTGCCTCAACTGTGTGTTTCTAAAGCTTATGCCAAAAGTGCAGGAGAAATTGAAGTTACTTATTAATGATATAATTATCATATAGTGGCCTGATTCACTGATCTCATGTCTAATCTCTCTGTGTGTGTGTGTGTGTGTGTGTGTGTGTGTGTGTGTGTGTGGTGTGTGTGTGTGTGTGTGTGTGTGTGTGTGTGTGTGTGTGTGTGTGTGTGTGTGTGTGTGTGTGTGTGTGTGTGTGTGTGTGTGTGTGTGTGTGTGTGTGTGTGTGTGTGTGTGTGTGTGTGTGTGTGTGTGTGTTGTGTGTGTGTGTTTTATATGCATTTGCTACAAAACACAATGCGAACTTAATAACTAACATATTAAATAATGTAATCAGAGATCAGACTATGAATGAGATAAGTGATTCAGAGTAGCCAACGTAATTTGATCAGATTTTGTCTTGTTTTTATTGCCATAACAATAGCTGTAGAAACACGCAGTTAAAGCAACCAGAGGAAAACTAAAATTAAAAAGTCACAGAGCCCAACTAAAGCAAACACTGATCTCCATAATGGCGACTTATTTATTGCTTTAAACGTTTTTTTTATTTTCAATAAAACATCAACATCTAAACCTCTGTTGATTCTAATTAAGAGCTTGTGTATGTTAAATAAAGTTAAACTGGATTGTGATCAGTGCTGCGATCTGTTAGTGTTTGTTCTGTTGGGATTTAAAGGGTTTAGAGCCTGTGCTTCAGAAAATACTGATGTTATGCTGCATGTTGCTTTATTTAAAGATAATAACTGTGTAATAACTAATGCAGTGATGTCTATAGTTGCATTAGCTCAGTGCTGTTGCTATAGCTCACAGTTAAATGCAATAAATCTGCATTTTACAGTAAAAATGTTTGATCAAAATAAATCAGGAAATACCTGTGTTTTTCTTTCAACTGTTAAAGGTACAATATGCAGGATTTTTCGCCACCAGGGGTCGCTAACTTCTTACAATAACAAAGGCGTATATTGATGACGTATATTCCTCATTAAGCTGAATTATGAATCTTGTTGTCAAGCTGATGGATCTTTTATGGATGAGTGAATACATTGATGTTTTTAACATGACTGTGGTGAAGCAGGAGCGATTGCTAGACGTACACCAGCGCCACACGTAACACGAGTCCCGCGGATATAAAGGAATAAGGACATTTCATTCTACAGAACTACACGCTGAATACTCATACAGGCCAGTTTATTAGACGAATGAAACTTGAGGTAACGCAGCGCTGTTTCACTTTCTCTAACAGTTACACTATCACACTAAATGGCATTTGGGTGTGTTTAGTTAGGTTGTTTGTTGGCTGTATGAGACTAAGTAAGCTAGATCAATATTAGAATAACATACAGATCATATTCTAACATTTCATCATGTTGAACTAAATAACATTGATTAGTTTTATGTACATTTGCTCACCTGTCTAATAAAGTACATGCAACACTCGCGTCTCTGTCGAGTGGAAGTTAGTCGCGGACGAGGAGCTCTCGGCATCTCGAAAGATGTTGATCTTCGTTTTAGTCTATTTTTTGTCTCAAAGTCTGCTTGCCATGGTCACTATTGCAGTACGAGGTCAAACCTGGTGAAAACCTTGGGTAACGTGGATGTGACACATTGACTGGCGACTCCTCACCCCTGCTCACACGCCCCGTTTCTTTGGTTAATATCGCAATTTTCTCACGATTTACAAATAGTTGGAAACATTTGGGATATTGTAAGTAATCAACTAAACAAAATATAAAACATTGGCCTAGTGAATTTTGGATATTTTACTGCAAAATTCCTACATATTGTACCTTTAAATGAATTTCTGTAAACATTTTATTTAAATTGAGACAATTTAACTTTAATTGTATGTTTTTATGTTTGGCAGCCGTTGCTGTTAGTCATTTGACCATTTTTTTTTTTAATGAATTTAAAAATAAATTGTACAGGGACTGAAATGCATGCAGTGAAGGTGTAAAGTCATTGGGTGACTGGTGGGTAGATTTATGGTCTGTATTCGTGAAAAGCTGTGATTAAATGTTCATGTTGAAAGGTTTTTAACTCCCATCTAGCGGGTAACATCAGATTCTGTGGTCGATGTGTCACTTCCTGATGAAAGTCATAGAGACGCTAAATCTTCACTGAATGTTCACGAGATCAGGTTGAGGTTCATCATCAAGAGCTAAAACACAACTTATAATAATACCTGATAATTGTTCATAATGTCCATCAGCATCTGGGTTTTCGTCGTGTTTTTCATCGGTGTGGAGGGTAGGATAATTCTTTGAAATATATTTTATTGATTCACATTGTTTTAGTGGTTGCACTGAAAAGCATTTTCTGAAACCTCAACATAGAAAGATTCATGGGTTAGTCCAGAGAAACATGAAACATAAGGATGATGAGAAATTATTATTTTTGGTTTTATATGTAGAAATTTTGTCTCTAGTTTCATGAAAAACTAAATAGTTCATTCTGTGGGTGTGGTCATGAGAGCATAATGTAAATTTATATAGAATTATGATAAAAGCATATGTAGGGGATGGTGATGTGACCATTTCCTGCCACAGTTTTTTTAACGATTCCTTGGTACTTTTGTATTGCAAGCTTTAACAGCATACAGTACGTTTACAGCAGCATTATTATAGTTTTTAAATTTAGTTTTTATTTCAATTTCATTTTAATCTGACTTTTTAGTTTAGGTTCATTTGTTTTTACTCCTTGAATGTAATTTTTTAGAATTAATGGATATTATTTAAATAGTGTTAATCATTTTATAGTGTTAACTAGTGACATTTATCATGTGTAATTAAGGCAGTGCATCAAAAAAAATTAATTAATTTTTGTTAATGTTTGTTTGTTTTTAGACTGCAAATGTTTCAAAGTAATTCAGTACAGTAATTTTTTTTAATATGTGAAATATTATGCAACAATGGCATTTCAAACCTCATTGTCACATGACCTCACTATATTGTGTTTAATTTAGCAAATAAGAAGGCTAGAAATCAGTTGTTATTACTCCCTGTTTATTTGCCACAGTGAAAATCATATGAAAAATGTATAGTTTAACAGGTATTCTACGTTTACAGAAAAAATACTAAATACTGCAGAAAAAGTAATATGGTCAAATGCTATTCTGCTAATGACTGTAAGCAAGTTATAGGAAGTATCAGGCGTTTCACCTTTTTGTGGGTTGTTGGGGTTTGTTAGCCTTTATTTTATTGTAGCTTAGGTTGTATATAACCAGTTTTACAAATTCTTTCCGCTTTAGTGACTGGCAAGTGGGATGAGTTAAAGGTTGTGATGGAGGGAGATGTTCTCACTCTGCAAACAGGAGACGCTGAGCCTGAGAGTCTCAGAGAAGCAACATGGCTGTTAGAAAGGGGCGATCGAACTGTCCGTATCGCACAGATGTATGGCGGTTTTGAGCCTTTTTATGGGGAGAGACTGACCGGCAGAGTGAAAATGGACCCAAAGACTGGATCCCTGACCATCTGGAACATCAGCGCCGGCGACTCTGGACTCTATGACGTTTCTCTCCATAATGGATCTATACATGCAAGAAGGTTCAAAGTTGATGTTTATGGTAAGTTTTAGCTGCAGCTGGTATAAAAATAACTAAAACTATCAATAAGGGTAAGGAATGAGTGTCAGTAAATGAGGGTAAATCTTTTTAGAAACGCCGCTCATCACACAACAAAATGTTTTTTCATGACTTAAAAAAGGAGGGAAAGGTAATTGTAAGGCTGACTTTATTCTTTAAATTTCCTCTTGATTTTTTTTCATTGTGAACCATGCGTGTAGCATGTGATTAAATGCCCACATTAGGCTATAAGGTATTACATCACAAAAATGAGAAAACGGAAATTGTAAGGAAAAAACAAGTTAACCAACACTTTGACTAAAAGATTCAACGCAGTGACAACAAATTGTGCTGAGCTGGTTCCCAGGACAAATTATATTTTTCATTTCATTGTTTCATATTGTGCTAGCAGCCACTTTGCACATTCATGCGTTGTTCACCTTCCAGTTTCTTTGGTTTCCCTGCAAATTCCAATTTAAAGACAATGCCTTTGTGTCTTTTTTTAAAGGGGCTCTTTCTGTACCTACCATCAGGTCACTTAGTGTAAACCAAACTCAAGGTAAGTCCCCCACCTTCTCTGTATATTAATTTAGCAGAATAGATAAATAGTTATGTAACATATATGGACATAAGATTTAAAATGATGCAGTACAAAGCTCCATATCTGACCAGACGTTGTAGTCTACAGATTTTTTTAAAAAGATACAATTTATAATAGTACTATTTTTTTCTATCATAATATACACTGAACAAAATTAGAAATGCAACACTTTTGTTTTTGCCCCCATTTTTCATGAGCTGAACTCAAAGATTTAAGATTTTTTCTATGTACACAAAGGCCTATTTCTCAAATGTTGTTCACCAATCTGTTTAAATCTGTGTTAGTGAGCACTTCTCCTTTGCCGAGATAATCCATCCACTTCACAGGTGTGGCATATCAAGATGCTGATTAGACAGCATGATTATTGCACAGGTGTGCCTTAGGCTGTCCACAATAAAAGGCCACTCTCAAATGTGCAGTTTTACTGTATTGGAGGGGGGAGGGGGAGGGACTGAAAACCAGTCAGTATCTGGTGTGACCAACGCCAGGTTGTTTGATCAGGTTGTTTATTGTGGCCTGTGGGATGTTGGTTCATTGAGTGCACATTTCAGAAAAATGAGACATTGTGTCAGTCCAGATCTGGGCAATTTGTTCAGACAGGTCTTGTCAAAATATGAACATAAATGCTTGTGTGGCAATTATATCAGTTTTTCAGTAAAACTTAAATTCTGCTGTTCTTCACTGTGTTGTGACAGTCATATAGTTAAGATTACATTGTAAAAATCATAGTTACAACTAGAGGGCTGTATTGGGATTGGGTCCCGTGGGACCCAACGCAAATCCCGCGGGAGCGGGCGGTTTGAAATTTGCTGCGGGCGGGAATGGGCGGCTAAATTAAAAACTGCGGGATCGGGAGGTAGCCTAGCGACATGATGGAGATGTCAATAAATGATGTGGAATTTTACACATTTTGCACATTCATTCTTCTGCACATTTACACCAGGACCAATAAAGCCTATAACGGAATACTTCAATAGCCAAAATCAAAGTACTGGAAGTCTAAAGAAACGCGCGTTTTAGATGTCCCCGATAGCCTAGCCAGGCTACTATTCATCTTCCTGATCAGTGCGTCAGAATACATGCAGGCCAGAGAAACGAAACAAACAACCCCATAAATCTCTTTAATAATAGCAATACAAATACGTGTTTTTTCCTGCGGGACGGGAGAAGACGCAAAATCAATGCATGTCTATTATTGTACAGGATTAAATTCTCAGAGTTTTGTGGGTGCGGGCGGGAGTGGACATAGATATTGCGGGAGCGGGCAGGAGTGTAGCACATACGTTGCGGGATCGGGCGGCAGGGCGCGGGCGGGAGTGGGATGAAGAAAACACTCCCGCGCAGGGCTCTAGTTACAACCCCCGAGACAAAATAAACCAACAACAAATATCTTTTTAGTTTTACACTTTTAATTCAAATACCACAGTGAAACCACAGTCATCAAAGGACAAAACAAACACCATATCAAAAAGAAATGGTAAAAGACAACAAAAGAAATGGCTCCCTCTAACCCGAGAAGCTGACAGTGAACCATGAACATTAAAAACAAGGCACACCACAGGCAGGAAACCAAGAAAACTACTACACAGAGTAGCACAATACCACACTTAAACACAACAGGTTAATCCAATCAATTTCAACCACAGGAATTGTCAACCCTCCTTATCATTCCTTTATCTAGGGATGAGTAATGAGTCAAAGTAGCAATGGAGAGAAAACTGATGCTGTTTAACACTGACCCCTCAGCTGCAAGAGCCTGTAAAGGTTTTCTCAAAACTGTTCAGAATTAATCTCATAACAGATATCCACTAGGTACATCAATGCGGCCACAGAAGATCTGCTCTGTGCTCTGCTCTGTGAGAAATGATCGAGACGTGTCCATCTCATGGTATAAAGGGAGTGAAATGATGAACCAGACCAGCAATCCTGATCTCAGCATCATCCTCAGTTTACCATTAGAGCTTCATTATAATGATTCAGAGATCTACAGCTGCACGGCTGCAAATCCAGTGAGCAACAAGAGCGTCCGTCTTCACATGAAAGAGATCTGCACACGACATGAAGGTATGAAAACTCATTTACCACAAAACTCTCTTCCTGCCACAGTGATTTTTCCACAAACAAAGACATTTAATGTGACTGAAGTTTAGTCTCTTCTGTTTTAGATTGTCTGGATCATTGTGGCGGCACTGAGGCTCTGATTCGACTGGTTCTGTCTGGTCTGGTGGGAATCGCCACTGTTGTATTTCTGGTTGATCATGTGAGGATCTGCTCAGAGAAGAGAAGAGCTCCTGCTTCTGTGTGATGATGATACTTTCATGAGACGACACAATGACCTTGTCTTCTAGTGATAACCCTTACGAAAAAGAAGTATACTTACAGTATATTTTTAAGTATACTTTATGTAGCAAGTATACTAATGTCAATGTACTATAGTAAACTTGTAAGGGTACTGCTTTGTCCGTCAGAAATCGGCTGTAATTACAATAATACTTTTCTCAAATACTTGAGAGGCATGCTCCTGTTAAAACTAGACTGGTTCCTTCTTCAAACGATGAAAACTGAGGGTCGCCGCCTGGAAAGACTATAAAAGAAAACTGGACTCATTGTGCAATGCCGTCCCTCTGAAAAGTATAATCATGCAAATGTATACGTATATACTAAATATAGTAGTTTCACCTTTTAATTTGAATTGCTGAAATACATGAACTGTTGCATAATATTCACATTTTTTGTGTTTCACCTGTAGATGTTAATGGTGTTTTTGAACCTTTTCAATCAGGATTTCGCCCATACTGCTCTTCTTCGGGTGGTTAACGACATCCTTTTGTCCATGGATTCAGGGTTAATAAACATCTTGATGCTTCTCGATATAAGCGCTGCATTTGACACATTCTGCCATGAAATAATCATCTCTCGCCTTGCTGACATCACCGACAGAAAGTACTATATCACCATACAAGAGTATAGAGCTGGTAAGTTCGTAAGTACGCATTTGATATACGTCACCACCACTAGCACACGGATCCCGCTAAACATGTCTGTGTCTTTGGTGCACTTCACCGCCTTCTTTCAGGGAGAGGACAAACTAGTTGAGCGTGGTGAAAACCACTTCAGGTCTGGGCATGTGGAAGGGTTTAGGTACGCAAGTGGGGAGATGGCCGGCGTTACACATATGCGACGTGTAGTCTTTCTCGTTATGTCTATTCCACAACTGCTAGCCAAAGAATCATACAATATACGGTCAAACTCGTTACATGAGAAATTATATAAACAATCACAGACAACATATGTTCACATTCATGGCACGATTCAAACGGGATCAGAAAATAATTATTTTCTCTCATTCACTTGCATTGACGCTTTTTCAACCTAGAGGTCCACTCTTTACGGATGAGTGGGACTTACCAGCTCTACAGATCTGCCACTGCTTCGCTTACACAGGGTGTTCCTCAAGGTTCGGTTCTTGGCCCACTTTTGTTCACAGTCATCATCTATATATCCACTTGGTGACATTGTACGCAGGCATGGACTTCAATTTCATTGCTATGCTGATGACATTCAAATTTATCTCACCACCAGCTCCGATAGGACATCCCTGCCTGACTCACTCACTGCATGTATCAGGGACATCAAGCACTGGATGTCCCTGAATTTCCTCAAATAAAAAGAAAACTCAGATATTGGTGATTGGCTCTGCTGCCTCAGTCAAAAAAATGGACCTGTCCTTCGATATTGATGGAGTTCATGATAAGTCATCGTCATCTATTCGTAGGCTATAGGTGTCTTAATCTTTTGGTTCTCATATTTCTTCTCTTGTTAAAAACTCTTTTTTTTTCAATCTTCGTAATATTGCACGTCTTCGATCTTCTCTCACTTTAGCTGATGCTGAAACCTTAATTCATGCATTAATCACATCATGTCTAAATTACTGCAATGCTTTATTTCTTGGTCTGCCCAAAAAAACTTATTGCAGGATTGTTATTACAGTATGTTCAAAAGTCATTTAAAAAATAAATAAAAAAGTTAGTTTTATGAGCACAAATGCTCGCCTTGCTCTGTTCTGTGATGCGCGTTCGTGACTCTCCTGTTCGAACTCATTCATCATAATGAACAAATCTTTTTTTCGTGTCATTTCGTTCATTCAACGAACAAAATGAGCGAAATGACTCGAAAAAAGATTCGTTCATTTTAATGAACGAGTTCGAACAACAGTCACGAACACGCATCACAGAAAAGAGCAAGGCGAGCATTTGTTATTTACTTTTTTATTTATTTTTGAAATGACCGATCGTTTCGCCAGATTAGACCCTTATTCATCGTCTGGTGTCGTTTAAAGCCCTTTGAAGCTGCACTGAAACTGTCATTTGGACCTTGAAACGGTTGGGGTCCATTGAAATCCATTATATGGAGAAAAATCCTGGAATGTTTTCATCAAAACCTTAATTTCTTTTCGACTGAAGAAAGAAAGACATGGACATCTTGGATGACATGGGGGTGAGTAAATTATCAGCAAAAGTTTTTTTAAAAGTGAACTAATCCTTTAACTAGCGATTTATTTTTACTTACTCGACGTCCCATATACTAGCGTTATAAGATAAAACAGTTTTTAGAGATAAAACTCTTTACATTCGATTATCATGAAAACAAATCCCAGAGAACGGTTGACTCTGTACCAATGTGATATTACGAGTTGTGAACATAAATATTACTATATATATCAAATTTAGTATTGGTGCATGTTGATTCAGAGTTTGCGTTATCAGACATAAAATATGAACAAATTAAGTATTTGGTTTTGTTTATTATTTATAGCAAGTATTCTTTTTTACATAGTTTGATTATTAAACTAATATTAATCATTGCTACAATCATCACCACTAGCAATACCACCATCATCATCATCATCATCACCATTAGCAACACCATCATTATTATTATTAAAATAATTATTTGTATTATTACTCTTAATCTCATCATCATCACCATCCTCATCATTACTCCAAAAATTACTATCACGATAATTATTTGTATTATTATGTTTACCATTATCATCATCCTCCTCACTATAGATATCATTCTGCACATGCTGTCCAGGTCCTCCATTTTCTTGTCCCGCCGATGCATCATCTGATAACAGGGCCCCATTTGGATTGTCCTCATCTTCCACAGGAGAAATCCTGTCCTCCATCTCGCAGGAAACACCTGGAGTCTGTTCACCTGCTAATTGTGAGAGAAAGAGTTATGCCTCATTAGTAATAGTGCCAGTGAATTAACCCTTATTATTTGTGCAGTGATATTAGGTTCAACAAAAATAAAAATGAAAAATAAAACAAACTACACTTTTTTTTTTTATTGCGATTTTAGGCATAACAGGGATTTTTCAAGACATAAATAAGAAAAAGAAAAACAAAGGGAGGAACACATCACAAGTCAAACATGCAAGCAAAACATGAAACCTCCATCTGAATCCCTTACTTGTTATCCTTGACTAGGAATTCTATTACAGAATACATCACAATCGTCAAAGAAGTCTTTAAGGGGTATACTTGTAAAGTGTACAAAGACATATACAAAAAAATAAAAAAATTATCATAATAAAAAATAATAATAACAAAATTAATAAAATAACAAAATTAATAATAACAGCCAACCCAAGCTAAATTTTGAATTCCTAAGGATAGCATATGTTCCGCATCTACGCCTAGGTATTTTAGAAAGGGGCCCCAGATCCTGTAGAATTTAAAGGGTTTGTCTCTTAGTGCAGTGAAAAGGCTTCATTAGGAATAAAGCCCTTAACAATATTTATCCACTGAGCCACTGATGGGGTTATGTCAGTTATCAATTGTAACAAAATACTTTAGCGGGCACAATGTAATAATATTTGCAAGAGATGACCACCCATAAAACCATGAGGGATTTCCTCTGTAAGTCCCAGTAAACAGATCTTAGGCCCTAATTGTAAAGAACAGGAAAAGATTTTACCCACCTCTAGACAAACCCCCTCCCAGAACTATAAAACATCCCCAGAAGCAGTGCATAAGGGTTCCCTCTGCAATCTTGCATTTATTGCATAGGCTGGATAAATTGGGGTTCATTTTCTGTCTGCGAACCAGAGTGATATGCAATCTGTGCAGTATTTTAAACTGCATTTCCCAGGATGCATTGTCTGCTAAATAAGGTGTTACACATACCTTTCCCCAATCCGCTTCATGTATTTCTACCTCAAGATGCGTTTCCCATAGTCTCCTAACTTTATCTGAATTATCCTTGTTCGAATTTGTGAGAATACTATAAAAGCTACTAAGTACTGATCGAGAAGATGACAGATTAAGCTGTTCTTCTATTCTAGACCGACCAAGGCCGCCTGGATGGTCATTAAGCTTTTTTGATACAAAGCTATGTATTTGGTTATATGTAAAGAAGTGCTTCCTGTCAATATTATATTTTAAAACAATCTGATCAAAGGTCATCAACTTATTGTTTTCCACTACATCACCTATAATACAAATCCCTTGTTTTTTCCAGAGTGCTAGCCCATCATTCAACCCAGGTGAAAAAATCTGGATTATTGTGTATAGGTGTGTATGGCGAGAGGTGTGTAGCATAACCCTCTGTTTTGCGAGCCATCCACCACACTTTAATCATATTTTTGAGAATTATGTTGTCTTTGATGAAAACAGACAACTTTGTAGATGACATGTATAATAAATTGCGAAGAGGGATAGAACCAATACCTGCAGCTTCTGCACCGACCCAGGTCGAGTTTGGGTCGTCTAGATGCCATTCCAGTATATGTTTTAATTGAGCAGATAATTGATATAATTCAAATGAGGGAGCTGCCAAACCTCCAGTCCTACTAGGGAGAGAGAGAAAGCTATACCTAAGTCTAGGCCGTTTTCTCTGCCAAATAAAAGAGATAATTGAACCGTGTAGTTGTCTTAGAGCTTCACCAGGAAGCAGAATGGGAAGCATCTGGAAGAGGTATAACAGACGTGGTACTATGTTCATTTTGACAAAGTGAATACGCACGCCCGATCAATGATAATGGTAAACTGCACCATCTATCCAGATCATTAATAATGGATTTGATAGTCAGGGTAAAATTCAATTTATAGAGGCAGTCCAAATAAGATGAAATCTTTATACCTATGTCAGCCCAGAAGGAGACCATTTAAACGGCAAGGAGATTTCCAAGCCCAAGGAGTGAGTTTTGTTTAATGGCATAGCCTCTGATTATGCTAAATTTATCCTATATCCAGAGAAGGCACCAAACTCAGAGATCAAATTAATTAATTTAGTAACAGGGTCTTGCAAAGAGTCTAGATAGATTAAGACATCATGCATAAAGTGAGATTTTATGGATCTTTTTCCCTAAAACGATACCTTTAATATCAGAGTCTTCTCTGATTGCAATCGCTAATGGCTCAATAGCCATTACAAATAATACTGGTGACAACGGACACCCCTGCCTAGTGCCTCGAGATAAGACAAATTTAGATGATCGAATGCCATTTGTGATTATAGAGGAAGTTGGGAGTGTATATAAAATCTTGACCCATTTAGCAAAAGTATTCCCCAAGTTAAAACGCTCTAACACCGAAAATATATATGGCCACTCAACCCTATCAAATGCCTTCTCGGCATCTAGTGTAGGGGTGCACGATATATCGAATCAATATTGTTATCGCGATATCCAGTTGCTCGATATCAATACCGAAAGTCTCACGATATTTATGCGATATTTTGATGTGTCCGGTCCGACATGCATCGTTGCATTTCCCCCGACTCGTTTCCTGATTCTCCTTCTCCATAAACATGAAATCAAGGAAAGGGTTAACTTTTCATGCTTCAGATTTCCCATAGTGGTCCGAAAGAACAGGCGAGACACTTTGTTTTTCTCAATATGACTGTAGAGCTACTCGCTCCAAAGCTAATCGCCATCACTCTCTCACTTCTCCCTTGCTCTACTACCACACAGTCCCCTTGAGACCTTGCGTGTGTGTGCTAGAGTACGTATTAATTACACGCGCGCACGACAGAGAGAAGGAGAGCGCGAGAGACCTTGCATGTGTGTGCTAGAGTAGCCTACGCATTAATAAGCACGCGCCCGCTTAACAAGGGTTAACTTTTTTAAGGGTTAAAAAAGACTTGCTCTTTATTTTTTATTTTTTTACACTGTAGTGTACATACAACCAGTAAAACATGTTCTGTTCTGTAGACATGGTTATTATTTATTTATTCATGTTGTACCAGTCCAATATGACTGTCATTTGAAATAAACTGTTGTAAGAAAACTTGTTTTATTTATTAATCTTTTTTGATGCGCTTTCCCATAACTTTTGTAGTTTTACATACGTTTAAAAATATCGAAATTAATATCAATATCGCAATATTCATTATCAATATCGCAATATCACTTTTTTGTCAATATCGTGCACCCCTAATCTAGTGAGATGACTACACCCCCTTTTGCGCAGAAATTTGAGTGGTTAATAATATTAAGTAGCCGTCTAATATTATGGAATGACAATCTCCCCTTAACAAAGCCTGTCTGATCTATATTAATAATAGTGGGAAGCACCAGCTCGAGTCGAGTAGCTAAAATCTACATTAAGTAAAGAGATAGGGCGATAAGATCCACATTCTTCAGGGGGTTGCCTTTCTTTAGGAGCACACAAATATTAGCTTCCAATAGAGAACTAGGTAGATTGCCAGACTCATAGGAATACTGTATCATACCATGCATAGAATTAACCAAAGATTCTTTGAACTTTTTAAAAAATTCAGCTGTGAAGCCATCTGGCCCTGGTGCTTTGCCACTAGCCAGTCCCCTTATACAATTGAGGATTTCACTAATTTCAATAGGTCTATTAAGAACTTGCCGTTGCTCCTCAGACAAAGTCGGAACAGATAAATTAGCAAAGAACTTAGTTAGTAAATCACCCGGATCTGACTCCAACTGAGAAGTGTAGAGCTCTCCATAGAATTCCATAAAAGCTCTATTAATTGCTTCATTGTCGTGACATACATTTCCAGCATTGTCTTTGATAGTGGAGATGATTTGAGCCTGAGAGCGCCGGCGTAAAAGGTTAGCCAGATTTTTATTTTGTTTATTTGCGAATTCATACATCCGTTGCTTTGCGAAAAATAATGATTTCTCCGCCTTGTTTGTAAGAATAGCTTCAAGAGAAGTTTGTACAGTTTTGATTTCTGCCAGTAACTCATCTGAAGGGAATGTGTTATTTCTAACTCGAAGATCGTGGAGCTCAACCTCTAGCTTTCTTTGATCTACTAAGCTCTTCTTTTTCACGTTTGATACGTATGAAATAATTAGCCCCCTGATATATGCCTTTGCAGTGTCCCATATCAGATTGGGAGATACCCCAGGGGTTTTATTGTCTGAAAAAAAGAGTTTAGTTTGTTCCTTAAGATAACATTCAAAGTTTGGGTCATGTGCAAGCCAAGAAGGAAACCTCCACGCACCCCGATGATGTTTAACATTAGAAAGAGATAAATTAAGGAATAGGGCTGCATCATCAGATATTACAATATTACCTATCTCGCAATTCAATATATTATGAAGGGAAGCTTTGGGTGAAAAAATATAATCTATTCTACTGCTGGTTTTGTGTACTCCAGAAAAGAAAGTATATTCCCTTTCCCCCGGATGTAGAGCCCGCCATGTATCTATTAAACCGATTTCCTGACACGTCTCATCCAGGATGCAAGCCCTACTAGATCGCTTGACCGTTGAGGCAGATTTATCTAAATCAGGTGAAAGAACAGTTAAAAATCACCAGCAATAACACTGTGTTCGCACTGTAGTTCTGCAAATTTACAAAAAAATTGCATAATAAAATCATTAGATTTAATGAACGTATATGTACCCCCATTCAAGTCACAGTTTCTCCACTCAACTTACCATTAAGCAGCACATATCGACCTGCGGTATCAGCCTGAACACTTACAGTTGAGAGGGGAACATGTTTGTGAACGAGAATGGCCACACCCCTGCTTTTACTATTAAAGGACGAATAAAACACTTGCCCCACCCAGTCACGCTTTAACTTGGTGTGTTTATTTTCCGTCAAGTAAGAACACTCTGCAGAAATGCAATATGAACTTGTTCTTTTTTCAAATAATTCAGGATCTTTTTTCTTTTGATTTTGAACCCCCTTACATTCCAGCTACAAAGTTTCAATTTGAAGTTATTTACAAACATAATAGAGGTATTTAAGGTTAATAGCCCACATTTTTCCTTGTGTAAAGAGAAACTTTAAATTAGCCAGTATTATTGTGACAAACAAAGAACATAATGCAATCTGATCCACGAGGGTTAAAGGAGGCTGGATTTGAAAAAAAGCAAAAAACCCTAAATGAATAGGTAAAGACATAAAACAAAATCCAATTACACTGAATGCCAAAAAAAAAATGAGAACCATTTACAGTTTTCAAGACACAAACAATTATGTCCATCAAAAGGTGGAGCCTGGCGCCGGTCGGTTTCAAATACGAGATCCACGGGTACACAGTCCCATGCTCAACAGAAACTACACAGGACCGGTAAAAACAACAGATGGTCTGGACAAGTGTTAAAAGATACACAAGCAACACGCATGTATGTTGTGCAGTCATAGATGTTCAAAAGAACCTCAACTGCTGTAAGCCCCAACGTAACAGTTAACCCTTTAAATGTATACAAAACATACTTAGTCAGCCTTAAGACAAAGTCTTCCTTCTCCTTGACACCTCTCGATGCCCCCATCGCCAGTATGCAACTCTTGTAGAACACGAAATAATCACCACGTTTTGAAATATAAAGCACTAAAGAACACAAATAATCACCCCAACCACCTGTCACAAATGTGGACGTCTCTAAGGGTCTGTAAATATCCATACCTTGTTTCCACAGAAAGTCAAACTTGCTTAGGGGCTAAACCTTCGAATCCCTTTTGAAAAACATTGACCCGGTTCTAAAGTCATTCAACCGCATCGGGACGGGGTGCGTTAGGCTGGTGGAAAGGAGCAGAGGCAGGCAGGCTAGACAGGAAATCCTCCACGTCACTCGGTTGTTTGAAGAACTTGGCGCCATCATACTGCACTCTAAGAACCGCCGGGTAAATCATAGCAAAGCACACTCCTTTCTCGCGGAGACGTTTTTTAACTGCACCGAATGCCTGTCTTTTCCTGATGATTGCAGCCGAAAAATCCTCGTAGATGGATTTAGTATGTTGCTTGTACAGCAGCCTACCGGCAGCTCGAGCAGCCTGTAAAATTCGGACTTTATCCTGGAAATTGTGAAGCTTCAGGATCACGGCGCGTGGTCACTCTCTTGGGATAGGATGGCGCATAGAAATCCGATGCACGCGTTCTATTTTAATCTGGCCATGCTTAACGTCGATATTCAGCAAATTGAGCAGCCATGATTTGAGAAACAGAACGGGGTTCGTGCCTTCCTCGCCCTCGGGTAGGTCGATTATTCGGATGTTGCATCTCCTGCTTCTGTTTTCCAAGTCATCTATTTTGTCAAGAGCTGCTTCAAGGGTCGCCTTCATCTTGACCAGATCTGCGGCGTCTCTGGCAACGGTGTCTTCCATCGTTGATATGCGCGTCTCCGCTCCAGCGACGCGGTCTTCAACCTCAGTAACATGCGCTGTCACCACGGAGAGCTTCTCCATCAATGGACCAATTTTGTTTTCGAGTGCGATGTCCACTCCTGTGAGTACTTCCAAGGTGATACGTTTAGCTAGCGCGTCCATTTCCCCAGCGTTTAGTGACACATCCACCATTTCAGTTGTATGCGCGGGAGTCGGTAATTTCGATTGTTTTCGTTTTCTGAGCGTGTAATTTAGATTCAATCTTCTCTCTGACATACCTTGCGTCATCAATGCCCAGAATATCACCAAATGAGGGAGGCTTATCAGACCGAAAAAGTTAAAATTAAAGGGCTCTACAGCAGCTCGGCTTAAACACAACTACTCCACCATCTTGCGTCACGTGACTAGGGGTGTCACGATTTCGATTTTAAATCGAAATCGATCGAAATTAAGTCACAATCTCGATTATCGAATTCAAAAATGGAATCGTCGATACTGCCACGCCCCCATGTCACGTCCAGTCGGTTTGCAAAGCGGAAAAAAAACTGCGTTGAAGTGCTGCGAGTCCTCTCCCTCAGCTACAGCCAGTCAAAAGATAGCATGGCTGCAGATGCAGGAGACCCATCGACAGGACTTCTGACCTCCTCTTTCACTAAAATCGCCGGTGTGGGACAGTGGGAGTATTTCTGATTTTCAGTGAGTTATGTTGACAATGTTCACATTCGCGTTCAAAGTTCGCGCTTCAAAAAAGCCACAGTTTGCAAGCTCTGCTACTGTATGTGCGTCAGTGCGTGTACCATATTCTTCCACTTTTTAAATTAAAACTTTAAATGGACAAAAACAGCAGACTCAGAACAGTATAAATCTAGCATGTCACAAATAACTTGATTCTCCACCTCCACGAATGAGACGAGTGTCGTTCATTTCCGCACCGAGTCTATTTTTGCTGTGCTGCACGCGCTGAGTTAAAGTGACAGCGCACAGTTCGTGGTCAAAATGAACATAACATGAAAATGTTGTAATTTCATCATAAATGCAATTAATTAAATTCTACATTAAATACTAATATTTTTCACAGTCATGTTTGTACTTTAAGACCGAGGTAAAGCAAGGAAAACATAGATGTATATGTTAAACAGTGTTTGTTTTGTTGTGAAATTGAATGTCAACTTCTGTGAATAAGACTGCAGTTACAAAAGAGAAAATACATGGCAGGTTATTTTGCTTAAGTTTCTAATTGACTGAAGATGTTAGTTATTGTAACATTATTTTGTTAATAAATGTTTTAAATTTGACAATGTAGTGTGGTACATTGCAAACAAAGGTCATATATTATATTACATAAAAGTCTAGTCTAAAAATGGCATCGCAAACTGTGCTTAAAAAAAATAAATGTAAAAATCGAGAATCGAATCGAACCGTGACCTTAGAATCGAAAATGTAATCGAATCGATGATTTGGAGAATCGTGACACCCCTACACGTGACTCCACAAACTACAATTTAATAGCCTTTTTAATGTTCATTCAATGATTGACTTGTATATGCCAATTGTGTAATACCTAAGTAATGTCAGTTTTTTTTACACAGTACTTTAGCTAACCAAAGAATATTTCTCTTGAGGGTAGTTGCTGTAACTTCTTCCAGAGTTAAGTAATGGCGCTTTTCCACTGCGTGGTACGGCTCAGTACGGTTCGGCTCGGCGCGGCACGGTACGCTTTTCCACTGCGTGGTACGGCTCGGCACGGCACGGCACGGCACGGCTCGGAACGGCTCGCTTTAGCTCGGTTTGCTTTTCCACTGCAGTTAATACCGCTTAAAAATGGGTGGGATTATAGACTGATCGTTCTGATGGTTGCTCCTCGGCAACCAACGAGATGAAAGTCTGCACTTCGTCCACTGAACACGATACAGCCATTTCTTTTATGGAAGGTTTTTTTTCTTTCTTTTTTATTCAAGCAAGCAGTTTTAAAACAGGTGCTACAGCGCTGGCTGTTACTGGCTATTTAAATCTAGCGGGTTTGATGTCTCGCAAATACAATGACGCTGGTAGTGACGATTCTGTCTGACCAATCAGTGATCTGCAGTGTTTTCACCTCACGCTTGGTACGGTACGCTTGGAACCTCAACAGAGGTGGTACCATTTAAAGCGAGCCGTACCGTACCGTACCATGCAGTGGAAAAGCGCCACAAGTGAGCCGTAACGAGCCGAGCCGTACCGTACCATGCAGTGGAAAAGCGCCATAACTGGTAGCTTATGAACTTTAATGCATTTAATGCAATAAATGCAACTTAAGTCAAACTCATTTTTTTTTCCAAGTCTTTTACATGGATTTAACAAAACATTCTAAAAAAGTGTTGAAGCTGATGTAGATGGTCTACCAGGTTATTCCTCTGAATCTCCAATACAATTATTATGGTACACACACAGTGTGACAAGCAGTGGCAAACTAAAAACCCAGTGAGTGGAAAGAGTGAAAATAGCATTCTAACCTCTTTGACGTGTCTTTGTTTCCATTTTCTTTGACTTCTTCCCATACTTTTTCAATCTGTTCTTCTTCTTGTCCCCCTCTGATGAGGATGTAGAGGAGGAGTCAGACATAGTGTCAGAGGAAGAGTCAACTGAGATGTCACAAGAGGATTTTGAAAACAAGGGACTCGTCTGGCTGGAACCTTTGTCCCCTTTTTTAAGAGCTGTTAAAATGGACACAAATACATACATATGGCTCACAGCTTGCATCACATGGTACACACTACACAGGAACACAAAGCTTAACTCACATAATAAAACTCAACTGTACTAGAATTAATACAGATGTCCCCTGTTGATGACGTTTGAAAGCACGGGTTTTCCTTTGTCCCACATTGATTACGTATGAAAGCGAGATTTATCCCGCCCTTCAGATCATAAACTAGCTGTCACCATAAAATCACCACTAAAGCAATTGTTTAATAAATTTAAAAAATGAGCAGATTAATCAGACTAAAGAAGCTTATTAATGAGCCCAGCTATATAATGAAAACCCTAAAACTGATTAGGTTGCTTCAGAATAGGAAAAAAAACGAAAATTAAATGCAGAAAATGTCATCTGAGATGAAAATGAGGAAAAGGACAAACAGCGGAGATCAATATGCTTGGCAATATGCTATATTTCTTTAAAATATAAAGAAAGCAGCGAGCAGGAAGATTATTTGTTGTCAAGTGAAAAGAAAACCATAAAACAGGAAATTACAAGTCAATAATAGTGCAGTTTGTAAAATGTCAAATCCCTAAGAAACTTCATGATACAAACCCATCTTGTGAACTCACCTTCAATGTAGCTTTCTATGAGAGAAATGTTCTTTAGATCCTTTTTGCAGTCACGATTTTTCATCTTTTGTAGGGAGAGGAGAATGTTTAAATCAGTCAATTCAATTAATACCCAAGTTAATACCAAAATAAACAAAACAGGCTTTAGACATCAATAAATGTAAATAATGAATCAATGTACCTAATGAATGACATCTTAATGATCTACTATGGCTTTAAATGAAATCCTTTCTGAGCAAAATATCTCTTTTATAAATACTTGTACAAGTTCCTATAAAAAAACAAAACAGCGTAGAATACATGGTGTTCCCTGAACACTGCTGTCAATAAGGCTACAAAAAACAGAAGTGTTGCTACATTTTCCTCTGATTATACTTGCCTTTCGACATAAGCAGGACAAAATGCCCTCTGCGATGCGCACTGTGATGCCCACTGCGATAATGCCCATTGCGATGAAGCACACTTCGATTATGCCTGATTTATAATCTGTCCCTGGTGGTGTTGTCCCTGTGCCTCTTGAGGAATTGGCCCCAGGATTCTCCTGTGATGGAGGATCTGGGCTGACGGTATGGGGCAGTTCCCCTGTATAGGACAACAATAACAAAACAACGAGAGATATAAAGTGCTTCAAGACAAACCTTAAAACAGATTTAAAACAGGTTTCTAAAGCATTGGTATTTGGAAAAGTTTGCTAGCTAGTTGCTAGAGAGTTTTGAGAAGATGCTAGGCAGTTAAAGGGGACAGGTCTGGGCGATATGACAGGGAGACCGAGCGCAGTGAAAAAGTAAACGTATAACAAGTCAGGAAAGAAGCTGTAGTTCTTCTTTCCCTCACAATAATCAGTGTAGAAGCAGAATATCAGCATTCTTACCTCAATCTCACAGAATTCGGCCTCACAAGACCATTTGATTCACAGTAAAAACTGTCAAAAAATGTATTTCGTTACTTAGAGTAGTCCGTATGTCCCTTATGCCCACTTAAAGCGGACACTTAATTTGAGAGTCAAATGAAATATAAGACAAAAATAATGCTTTCGGACATAAAACCATATGTTATCTTATGTTTTGTTAAATTAATCCCTAACACTAAACTGACAGTAATGTAAGCCACAGGGAGACCACAGACGGCTGGCATGCACTGTATTGCATTAATAGAAAGACAGTTAAAGATTTTTAATACAAAGTATTTTTCTAAATTTAAGTTTTAATAGTAGGCTACAGTAGTCAACATTTGAAGTGGGTCAAAACCTTTCATCAAAGAATTTTGAACAATGTCTTGTCTTAGGACAACTTTGATGAACTTTTTTGATCTACTTTCAATGTTGACGTATGTTATTGTATTTTCGTGCCATGACCGCGGAGGCAGGAAATAAAAAATGTGTTTTTATTTTATTTCGGACGATAGTTTGGGAGGCAGTGTGTAAACGTGATTGACACGACCCTGCTCGCGGGATCTACTTTATAGTGGAGTAGTTTCACGCAAGTAAACACCAAACAAATAAGTAGTTGTTGAATTCAGCCTCGACAAGCAAAACAAAACATTTCAACATAACTTTAGACAGGATAATACTAACCCACTTCGAAAACTTTTTCATCTTTGGAGTTGTTGTCGAATATGCAGATGGCAACGTAGCATCCCCCACTGGCATTAAGAAGAGGAGTCAAAGAGACACCGTTCTTCCCAATCTCCAAAAAAAAAGTAGAGCAATTCTTGTTAGCACATCCAGATGACTGCTCTTTAGGGGAACAGTATCTGAGGATCTCTGGATCTAGTGGCTTGCAATCTACACTTGCTTCATGTAGGTCTAACTTTAGTAGACTGATTTTCTCCAATCCGGATTTATTTTCGACTAGGTCGAATTTCTCTCCCCTTTTTACCTTCTCATGGCCACTCACAGCACCTGATTAGAAATAAATGAATATGTGTAAGTTACTGTACAGAAGTCACGTTTTTTACATTATTAAATCATTTGATTTTTAAATATCCGAGAACTGCAGTTACATACCTGCGATTAAAAGGGTTCCTACTATCGCGAAGAAGCCATTCATTTTTAGCGAGCTGCTTGTCACCGTCTTATGAGAAATCTTGCCCAGTATTCGATGCGCCCATTGCGCTGGCAGGTTACTTAAGTTTCAGCCAGAGCAGCCAATCACTCAACAGCCAAGGTGTGGCTTTTTCCCATGGTTGTTCCCGTGTACAGGTCTAAGAAAATTCTAGAAAGTTTTTAGCCATAGCAAAATGTTTGTTTTGTGGCCGGTTTAGACCGCTTTTTTCCGGTATATGTGCAGTTTTAACATCTCAGTGGTGCGTCTTAGCTACCCGTTCTGTTATTCTAACTTATCTGTTTTGCGCATGTTTTTTACTTTGTGGATTGAACATTAGCATAGCGCTAGCATAATTTAACCAAGTCAATTGTAGTCACAATTGAACAACATGATCAATTATTTGTTTATATCGTGTATTTTAGGATGTTTAATCTTACTAATTTCTATGCCTTGTATGGGACAGGCATTACACTAGCATAAAAAGTGAGCAAAATGTTTTATTTATAGATATTTCTTATCTTCTAACCATAAAATGTGATTATATTATAGAATAATATGTGCTATGAACATTATTATATATTATTATGAAACAATATTTTATTTAGAAACATTTGACTGCAGTTATTGCAAAAGCATAACTTTAGCCTACTATTCAGTTTACTTTTAAGGCAATTTATATTTTTTAAAGAAATAGTTATCAAATATAAAAGAAGATATTTTGAAGAATGATGGTACAGTCGATGGGCTCCATTGACTTCCATATTTTGCCCCTCCATGGAAGTCAATGGAGCCCATGACTGTTTGGTTACCATTATTCAGCAGAAGAAATTCATACACATTAGAACAACTTGAGGGTGAGTAAATTATGACAGAATCTTCATTTTTGGGTGAACTGTCCCAGAAGTGCCCAGGTTCACATACCTCTAGAGATACATGTCCTGTGTAGCAGTAAACTCTTCCTGGCCACATCTCAACAAATGAAAGTTCACAGTTTGAAAAGAAGCCAATCAACAATATTACACACCATGTATTTTGTTCATTCAATAAAGATTCACAAACTAGTTACCAAGAGAACGAGTTCATTTTTATCCAAAAGAAGAATAGCAATCCATGTTGTGATTAGCAGCTCGCAGTCGGTGTGTCATTAACACTAGAAATCCTGTAAAAGATCTGGGTTTGGGAAATCAAGTAAATGTCATATTTCAGATGTGTAATGTAGACAAAATGGGCAAGATGGCTTCCGCTCAGTGTGTCAGATTCAAATCACTATATCTATACATCTATCTTTCTAAAAAAAAAAAAAAAAAAAAAAAAAAAAAAGATATTGGTAATCAGAACCTTATCCATTTAATGTTTTATTTCTGATGATCATAAGAATAAACACATAAATGCATGTTCCATTCATCTGCAGATTAAACATTAGAAATTGTAATTTTATGAGTCTGGCCACTTTATATTGTGATAATATAGCAATCCATTCACATTAAAACTCAAGAATTCACTCATCAAATGAATGAATGTTGTCATATTTAATGAGATACACTGTTAAGTACAGTGACTATAGAAAATGGGATCACATTTTGTTCCACAAATATCAGCACATCTGTTGTATTTATCAGCAAAATAATTATTTTAAGAAGAACAGATAAAGTTTCTAAACAAAATAGGCTATATCAGTTTGATGATGAGCATGAGTTTCCTAATTAATTTCTCTTGATAGCACAAACTCAGTCTATAGCAGTGAGGGCTTTAAAATCGAATGTTATCTCTTTCAAAACCAAAATGAAGCAAAATTGTACTTGGAGCATTAAAACTAAAAACTACAGGTATAAGACAAAAGCAAAATATGGTTTCTTTCCACAGCAAAATCACACCAAAACTAAATCTACACACAAAAGACATTCGGGATGGGAGACAGATCCGGAAGACTCTGAATGTGCGACTTGAGCTCCTTCTGCATTTGTGTGGCACGAGACCGTTTCTGCTTGTATTCCTGCAAGAACAATAATCAATCAATGAATGGATCAGAAAAATACACTACCATTCAAACTCTAACTTTATAGAATAACTGACTTTGTCACAGGCATCTTTAAACCATATACATGTAGGGCTCTTATTTTGTAATACAACATCAGATTGTCCTGAAACTGTGCAGGTGACACGGTGAGGTGGTGTACTCTCCATCTGAGGTGAAATTGGGCAGTGTAAACTAGGATTTTAAAAAAAATGATTTTCTGAATGTAAAGTCAAAACAGCATAGGCTATTTATGAATTTTGGAGGGCTCTTATTTTGTAATACAACATCAGATTGTCCTGAAACTGTGCAGGTGTCCAAGGGTGCAGATGGCACTGGGGACGGGGGGGACATGACCCCACCAGATTTATTGTGACCCGATCCGTCCCCCGCCCTCACTATCCTTACGAAAGGCGACAAAAATCGGCAAAACAGAGGATTAACCAGTGTTTTCGCTATTAACCAAAGTAGTGTCCCGGCCCGCCACTGCTTCAGAATCGGGTCGGGGCAGACGCAGGCTGATCTACACCGGTCACCATTACTTTGTACCCACGTTCTCACTACACGCTGTTCTGTTGTCAATAAACACACGATGCCATCATGCCACCGACGTTTACTCTCTGTGTGTGTGTGTGTGTCTGTGTGTGTGTGTGTGTGTGTGCAGTGGCGTAGCGTCTGGGCATGCAGGGTATGCACGTGCAAATGGGCCCGGGCCGATAGGGGGCCCGCGGCCCGCCCATAGGGAACTTTTAATTAAAACCAGGTTATTATTTTTTTTAAAGTGTAGCCAAAATAAATATATATTTGTATGCATGTCATGATATATTTCTATAGCGTTTTATTTTTGCAGGAGCGATGAGTCATTATTTCGGCCTCTGTGCTTGCTCTGGCCAGTGGAAAAGCGCTAATGGGTGAATATGGCATGAAGAAGTCAACATTCGCGAGATGGACGTATGCGCATTAGGCTATTCGTTCTGTGTTTTCTATCTAAACAGCTATGTTTAGGTGGTATTTTTCATGTTTTTATCACGCAATCATGTTTTTGATGCGGTGGTGATGCAATTGTAACATGTAGCGGTGGCGATAATTAAAGCCGATAATTAAAGCACCTAAAATGCCTACCATTTTATTTTGCATATGGGCCCGGGGCTGACTTGCTACGCCACTGTGTGTGTGTGTGTGCTACCATAGAAATCATATAGAGACTAGAAGCCCTATTGGCCGCTGGAAACCAAGAAATCCGGCCGCCATCTTGAACCGGTCGTATTCCTAGTTTCATTGCGTGGCAGCAGATAAGATGCCAGAGCATTGTGGAGCATTTTCCTGTTCTAATTGCCGGACCATCGAAAATAGGGCTTTTCACAAGTCTTAACATTACCGTACTATTGGTTGTATTTTGTGAATAGAATAGCCTATTACCAGATAATCGAGAAGGAGCAAGGATATTTGCTATTACTGTACTGAAATCGTTGTGAAATGCTGTTTACTGCATCAGCCGGTGTTCACCCGGCATGGAGAGGTGGGGTAACTGTTAAAGTAATAATTACAAGAGCTTCTAGGTTATCAGATAAGCATTCAACTGCCCTGTTGTATAGGTTATTTGTGTTTGCGCACATGATATCAGAAAGAAATAATACACGCATGACAGCGATGCACAAATTGAGTTACCCCTCCAACTTCTAGTTTTATTGATAACCTATATCTTATCACATGTGATTTGGCTATTGATATTACAGAAGTCCTGTGGTAAAATTACATTATTAACTTACTCCATCTATCCTTGTAAAGTTAAACCGAATAGGGCGTTGTCTCGACATTTTCCCCTCCCACATCCACATACAATAAAAAAGGTATAGGCTTAATGTTGTCCGAATTTAATTTTTAGAAATCACTGATGCAAACACGTTGAAAAGCTTCTTCTCAATTTTTATTACAGGTGGCTGCGTTCGGTGGATTCGGTGGCTGCGTTCTGTGTGTGTGTGTGTGTGTGTGTGTGAGAGTGTGAGTGTGAGTGTGTGAGAGAGAGAGAGAGAGAGAGAGAGAGAGAGAGAGAGAGAGAGAGAGAGAGAGAGAGAGAGAGAGAGAGAGAGAGAGAGCGTGTCACAAATCATATTGTTTCTTCAACTTATTAAAATATCTTACTTTACTGCAACTATCTGTTTCTGCTTCTTTATTATATTTATAGTGTGATTTATAAAATACATTATATCCTTCATCATATTGTGTCTGGTCACTTTATATCTTATATCAGAATATTATGGGTATTAAATACGCCGAACCATGTGTCCTGTATCAATTCAATTCAATTCAATTCAAGTTTATTTGTATAGCGCTTTTCACAATACACATTGTCTCAAAGCAGCTTTACAGAAAGTGCATTTCAGAAATGGACAAAGAAAAATACAGTTAGTTAATCATGTATAAATTTAGGCATAACATATCGCCGGTGTTTAGTCGTCTCTTCACAGGCGTCGAGTCGTCTCTCCACAGGCGTCGAGTCGTCTCTCCACAGGCGTTTAGTCGTCTCATCACAGGTGTTGGGGCATCTGAAGTCTTCGTGAGAGGCTGGATACAAACTGGAGCTGACGAACGCTAATTACCTCGGGACTAGCGTCCCGAGATAACAGCAGAAAGACAGATGGGAAATAATTAGCATAGCTGATGTTCATAATATTAATGCATTCGAACTGATTCAGAAGTAGTATAAAAGGTAAGCATTAAGTGAATGCTTGGTTAAAGAGATGCGTCTTTAATCTAGTTTTAAACTGGGGCAGCGAGTCTGAGTCTCGAACAATATCAGGAAGGCTATTCCAGAGTTTAGGAGATAAATGTGAGAACGCCCTCCCTCCTTTAGTAGACTTAGATATCCTAGGAACGACCAGAAGCCTCGAATTTAGTGATCTTAAAGAGCGCGATGGATTGTAGGGCGATAGAAGGTCTGTTAAATACACAGGAGCTAAACCATTTAGAGCTTTATAAGTCAATAGTAATACTTTGTAATTGATACGGAACTTAATAGGTAACCAGTGTAGAGATGATAAAATTGGTGTTATATGATCATATTTTCTTGATCTAGTAAGAACTCTAGCGGCTGCATTTTGCACTAACTGTAGCTTGTTTATTGAGGATGCAGGACAACCAGCTAATAAAGCATTACAGTAATCTAGTCTCGAGGTCATGAATGCATGAACTAACTTTTCTGCATCTGAAACAGATAGCATGTTACGTAGCTTAGCAATGTTTCTAAGGTGGAAAAAGGCTGTTCTTGTAACATATGATATATGATTTTCGAAAGTCAAGTTGCGGTCTAGTATAACACCCAGGTCTTTTACTGTAGTGGATAAAGTAACAGGACATCCTTCTAAATTAAAGTTGTATTGTAAGGGATTTTGTGGGTAGTTTTTTGGACCAATTGTAATTACACGTCATCCAGCATTTTATATCTTTTAGACACTCTGTCAAGTTAGATAAGTTAGTGTTTTCATCTGGTCGTGATGAGATATATAATTGAGTGTCATCAGCATAACAGTGAAAATTAATTCCATGTTTTCTTATAATATTACCAAGTGGCAGCATATATATTGAGAATAGCAGAGGGCCTAGGACAGATCCTTGCGGCACTCCATAGTCTACTGACGTTATCTTTGATTTTTCCCCATTTAAACAGACGAAATGGTAACGGTCTGATAAGTACGATCTAAACCAGCTTAATGCCTGTCCCTGAACACCAGTGTAGTTTTGTAGTCGATCTAAGAGTATTTTATGATCTATAGTGTCGAACGCAGCACTAAGATCAAGTAGAACTAGTATTGAGATACAGCCTTGGTCAGAGGCTAAGAGTAAATCATTTGTAATTTTAACTAGCGCAGTTTCTGTGCTATGATGCGGTCTGAATCCCGACTGAAATTTTTCGTAGATATCATTTTCTTGCAAGAAAGAGTATAATTGAGCGGATACAATTTTTTCTAGTATTTTAGACATAAATGGAAGATTTGAGATGGGTCTGTAATTTGCTAGGTTATTTGGATCTAATTGCGGTTTCTTAATGAGAGGTTTTATTACTGCCAGCTTGAATATTTTTGGAACGTGACCTAAAAATAAAGACGAGTTAATAATATTGAGAAGAGGCTCTTCCACTACAGGTAACACTTCTTTAAGTAGTTTAGTGGGTATTGGATCTAATAAACATGTTGTTGGTTTAGATGCAATGATAAGTTTATTTAGTTCTTCCTGTCCTATAGTTGTAAAGCGTTTTAGTTGTTCTAGAGGGGCCATAATTGAGGCTGAGTCATAAGACACCATAGAGGATTGTACATTTGCAATTGTGTTTCGGATGCTTTCTATTTTCTCATTGAAGTAATTCATAAAATCATTACTACTATATTGTAACGGAATATTTTGCTCTGGAGATGTCTGATTATTTGTTAGTCTAGCCACGGTGTTAAATAAAAACCTTGGATTATTTTGGTTATTTTCAATTAGTTTGCGGATATGCTCAGCCCTGGCTGATTTTAGAGCCCTTTTATAATGTGACATACTAGCTACATGAATGACTTTGCAGCAAAAATATGATATGATTAATTTAATGCGCTGACAGCTCATTTCACCTGCCATTCAGATTACACTGAGCGGAGCGGATGACCGGTTTAAGATGGCGGCTCAAATTCTCGTCCGTGCCAATAGGCAGTAGCGGTCGATAGGGCGTCTACCTATATGATGTCTATGTGTGCTACGATTCCTCCTGATTGACGTCGCCAGATGATAAGCAATAAATAAGCACGGCTCTTTCATCCTCACTCTTATAGAAATCAGTTTGTTTGGCTCACTGATTAATTTTATATACACAATACAACTGTGAATTCAGATTCATTTCAGTGAATCACCCAGACATCAACATCATAGTGTTGGCCCAGATCTGGGAAATTTGTTCAGACAAGTCTTGCCAAAAAATGAACATAAATGCTTGTGTGGCATTTAAATCAGTTTTGCAGAAAAAATTCAATTCTGCTGTTCTTCACTGTGTTGTTGACAGTCATATAGTTCAGGTTAAATGTGCCCTACATTGTAAAAATCATAGTTACAACCTCTGAGACTGCAAAATAAACCGACAACAAACATCTTTTTACACTTTTAATTAAAATACCACAGCGAAAGCACAGTCACCAAAGGACAAAACAAACACCATATCAAAAAGAAAATGGTAAAAGACAACAAAAGATAAGGCACCCACTACCTGAGAAGCTGACAGTAAACCATAAACATTAAAAGCCAGGCACACCACAGGCAGGAAACCAAGAAAACTACTACACAGAGTAGCAACAATCACACATTTAAAGGTGCATTGTGTAATATTTTGACAGAAATGCAATATCATATACATAACTATGTCTTGAGTGGTGTATAAAGACATTACATAATGAACTATGTTTTTTTTTATCTTAGAATGAGCCATTTCTATCTACATACACCGCGTGTCCCTTTACATTGAAATGCGCTGACGTTTCTACAGTAGCCCTAACGGAAAACGCGTTTCGTTATACGTTTATTATGTCACGTCTAACATGAATCATTCTTCTCCACTAGATGGCGCTGTTTTATCATAGGTTTAGTTAAACTACCTTTGGAAAAACTTTATTTGTTATACATCAATCACGCAAAGCACAGCATCAATTTTCCAGTTCTGCGCAGCAGAGAGATCGTGTCCTTTTCACTCCTGATTCCAGTTTGTTGTGTAAAGCCCCAGAGAAGCTTTGCTTGTAAGTTTATTGCGTATAATTGTTATTTTATATAATTTGTGTCTGTAATGTATCGTGTTAAGATGTATATATTAGACGCGCTTGTTGTTTGATTGTTTCAAGAGTTATTGTATTTTGTTTATTTATATTTAAATGTGCATTTTTGTATTTCTATTTCAGTTTCACAAAATAATGTAACAGATTGAGAGAAACAACTTGATTGCACTCAAGAAAGTCAAGAAGAATCTGTATATGTATGCATGCATTGGACCGAATAATGTTGTTCTTCGTGCAAAGAAGCTAAAGTCAACGAATAAAACACTGACACAATGATGAACAAGTAACAATAATATTCGCAATAACATGTAGTTTTACCAGTGGTGGAATGTAACGAAGTAAAAATACTTTGTTACTTAAGTACATTTTTCACGTATCTGTACTTTACTTAAGTAGAATCAATAGTGCATACTTTTTACTTTTACTTCGTTACTTTTTGCAGCAATTATTATACTTTCTACTCCACTACATTTCTACAATGTTTCGTTACATTTTCGTTACATTTTCTGATCAGTTTTTCCCCCTGCCAAAACAGGGATTGAAAAAAAATCTCCATTTTTTTCGGTGCTGACGCGTTCATGAAACATGTAAAGGCCAATTTATACTTCTGCGCCGGGTGCGCGCAGTAGGTACGGTGTAGCATACACACAGACGCGTACCATACGCCGTACCCTTCGCCGTAACCTTACGCGCACCTCCTCGAAAATGTAACAACACGTCGCGACGACGCGGACCGCAAGATCTGTGATTGGTCAGCTTGGTAGCATTGCGTTTCCTCCTACACATTTCCGGCGTGTTCTTCTGCACCGCCCGCCCATTTTTAAATTCTAAGTACAGCGAAACTGTTAAAAAAACTAAAAATTAACTGCTTTTCCACCTCGATAAGCTCCAACTCCAACGTGATCCGCTCTCTTTCAGTCGCCATTGCTTGTAGTAACCTAAACTCAAAACAGTCGCGAGGCATCTAAAAGTGGAACATTAAAACCCTCCGCCGTCAACTAGCGTTTCGGCGCTGTACTGCAGAGCAACGCAGAAGTATATAGATGCTCACGACGGCGTCGCCTACGTTCGTAGCCTACGCCATACACTACGGCTTACACTCGACGCAGAAGTATAAATTGGCCTTAACTGTGGCGCTGCCAATAAAGCACATAAAAGCTGTCACAAAGAACCGGCAAAAGTAATGATTATGAATATGTAAAATATAACAAGGAGACATTTTAATTGTTTATTAATAAACAAGTGTTTCCTGCTGTGTCAGTGTCAGCAGCAAAGATGAAGTTGACGATGCTGACGCGCGATCTTTGCAGTGAACTCGCCAGAGATAAATGAACATTTCATACGGATTACATGCAGAGAACAGTCTGTTTTCTTTCGGTTTGAATTGTTCTGTTTAAAAGTAGACATTTCAGGCTTTCTATATATATATATATATATATATATATATATATATATATATATATATATATATATATATACTGTACGTCTCAGGTCTCTGAAGCAAGTACAGACCTGAGTTTCGGTTTATTTCTCCAGTTCACGCGCTGGCGCCTCCGTGACCTGATTATCTATTGTCGGCTATATTTACTTATTTATTAAATGAATCCAGGCAATTGGTTGATGAAACATTGATTAAAATTAAGATACAATTAATACAAAACGAAATTTACTTTAAAGAAGGGCTTTCTATTTGAGGTCTCTGTGAACGTTTTAAAGCAGTATTAGTGCTGCTTTCAGAGCGCTCACGTAATGGAGAACTGACACGTCTGTAACATTGTTTTTTCCTCATAAATGTGAACACAAAAAATAAAATGAATATTTTATGTTCTGTGGAGAGCCAACCCTTCTTCATCCGATGTGTTTATTACTTTTGTGCGCAGTGAAATTCTGTGCGCAGTGAATTACAAAAAAATATTTTGCCACCTAAAAGTTAAAGATTTTTTTGTGTTACGTCCGTTATGGATGTATATTTCCCTCCCTCATATTAAATATAAAATGTGTCTGTAGACTGATATTTTTCTAATGTCTGGACTTCTTTATTAAGGGAATATGGATATATAAGTTTTCTGAGAATTTATATTTCAAGTTTTTACTGCAAATGTCACATCCATAACGCTGGGATTGCCCAATTTTAACAAATTTATCCTCAACTAGTTTTGTGGTGTAGGATTGTAAAATGTTAACTTCAAATAAGGGGTGTGTCGTCTGCCTTCACACCGCGACACAGGTTCGTGGATCTGAGAGTCACTCGGTTTCATATTGCATATTGTTACAGCCCTAATTAGGCCTATTAGAATATAGACATTAAGATAATAAATTGTTATGCAAGTACTTTTACTTTTAATACATAAAGTACATTTAAAATCAGGTACTTTTTACTTAAGTAGGGTTTTCATTGTGGTACTTTTACTTTTACTAAAGTAAATATGTCTCTGGTTATTTGTACTTTTACTTAAGTAATGAGATTCAGTACTTCCTCCACCACTGAGTTTTACTGAATAATTAAGTAAACCTAATTTCTTAATTTATCTTTGTAAAGAAACCTCATTGCTTAACTGGTTACTCTCTGCTGTATTTTCCTTCTGTTGTTTGCAATTCACAACCTCACCACTAGATGCTGCTAAAAACTACACAGTGCACCTTTAAACACAACAGGTTAATCGACATCAATTTCAGCCTCAGTAATTTTCAACCCCCCTTATCATTCCTTTATCTGGGGATGAGTAATGAGTCAAAGTAGCAATGGAGAGAAAACTGTGCTGTTTAACACTCCTGACCCCTGAATCACAGCTGCAAGAGCCTGTAAAGGTTTTCTCAAAAATGTTCAGAATTAATCTCATAACATATATCCACTAGGTACATCAATGCGGCCACAGAAGATATGCTCTGTGCTCTGCTCTGTGAGAAATGATCGAGACGTGTCCATCTCATGGTATAAAGGGAGTGATATGATGAACCAGACCAGCAATCCTGATCTCAACATCATCCTCAGTTTACCATTAGAGCTTAATTGTAATGATTCAGAGATCTACAGCTGCATGACTGCAAATCCAGTGAGCAACAAGAGCGTCCGTCTTCACATGAAAGAGATCTGCACACGACATGAAGGTATGAAAACTAATTTACCACAAAACTCTCTTCCTGCCACAGTGACCTCTTTGCAGCGTCTGTTTTTCCACAAAGACATATGATAAGACAGAAGATGTTTATGAATAAGTCTCTTCTGTTTCAGATTGTCTGGATCATTGTGGCGGCACTGAAGCTCTGATTCGACTGGTTCTGTCTGGTCTGGTGGGAATCGCCACTGTTGTATTTCTGGTTGATCATGTGAGGATCTGCTCAGAGAAGAGAAGAGCTCCTGCTTCTGTGTGATGATGATACTTTCATGAGACGACACAATGACCTTGTCTTCTAGTGATAACCCTTACGAAAAAGAAGTATACTTAATGTTCAAGTATATTTTTAGTATACTTTATGTAGCAAGTATACTAATGTCAATGTACTATAGTAAACTTGTAAGGGTACTGCTTTGTCAAATCTGCTGTAATTACAATAATGCTTATTTTCAAATACTTGAGACTAGCATTTTATATTTTTATTAAAACGAGTATTTATGTTAAGTGAAATGAAGAAAGACTATTATTTTTTTATTAAAATGAGTATTTATGTTAAGTAAAGTCAAGAAAGACTGTCTTTATTTTATTTTTTATAAAAACAAGTATTTATATTAAGTGAAGTTGACTGTTTTTTACAGGAAATAGTTTTTAAGTTCAACTTTAAGGTTGTCAGGAGATAGATTGTTGATGTTAAAAATACACTTCCAATAAAGTGAGTGTTGGCAAAACCGGTTGTCATTTTTATGTTGAGGTGGAAGGGGTGTTGTCGGCAACTGCTGAATGTAAATAATAAAAGTAACTTGCAGTAATTTAGTTACTTTTAAAATCAAGTAACTTGTAAAGTAACTTAGTTACTTTTTCAAAGTAACTGTGGCAACACTGCTTGAGAGGCATGCTCCTGTTAAAACTAGACTGGTTTCATCTACTCCTGTTCACTTCTGAACTTTGAACGATGAAAACTGAAGGTCGCCGCCTAGAAAGACTATAAAAGAAAACTGGACTCATTGTGCAATGCCGTCCCTCTGAAAAGTATAATCATGCATATGTATATAGTTATATGATAAATATATTAGTTTCACCCTTTAATTTGAATTGCTGAAATACATGAACTGTTGCATAATATTCAAATTTTTCGTGTTTCACCTGTAGATGTTAATGGTCTTTTTGAACCTTTTCAATCAGGATTTCGCCCATCTCATAGCACTGAAACTGCTCTTCTTCGGGTGGTTAAAGGAGTTCACTTTTTAAAAAACTTTTGCTGATAATTTACTCACCCCCATGTCATCCAAGATGTCCATGTCTTTCTTTCTTCAGTCGAAAAGAAATTAAGGTTTTTGATGAAAACATTCTAGGATTTTTCTTCATATAATGGACTTCATTGGGGACCAAACGGTTCAAGGTCCAAATGACAGTTTCAGTGCAGCTTCAAAGGGCTTCAAACGATACCAGACGATGAATAAGGGTCTTATCTAGCGAAACCATCGCTCATTTCAAAAATAAATAAAAAAGTTTAAGTTTTATAAGCACAAATGCTCGCCTTGCTCTGTTCTGTGATGCACGTTCGTGACTCTCCTGTTCGAACTCGTTCATCAAAATCAACAAATCTTTTTTTGAGTCATTTAGTTTGTTGAATGAACGAAATGACTCGAAAAAAGACTCGTTCAAAATTAACAAATCTTTTTCTCGAAAAAAGATTTGTTGATTTTGATGAACGAGTTCGAACAGGTGTCACGGGTCTATGAAGGAGGACTCAAATGCAGAATGTGAGTTAACAGATTTATTGACAGACAGATGACATGAAGTGGTGGGAGAGGTGAACAGTCCAAACAATAGGCAAGGATGACACAAAGACAGAAGTTGAAGCTAGCCGAGCTGCCGTTGATAATTGCACAAGATGTCTGTAGGCTGGAGAGTAGCAATGGCAGAGCTGAGTGAGACCAGAGAATACCAGCAGTAGTTTAGACAGGAAATCCACGCACAACAGCAAGGCACACAGGGATCTCAGACTCAGCACTAGGCTTGCTCCAAAGCAAAGGGAGAAAGCAGTCAGGGACGCTCTGCTTAGCAGGACTGGTCTGGAACAAGAGACAAGACAGACAGAACCGAAGCCAAAACTAAAGCACAATAAAACCTTTACAAAAGAAACACTAATGACTTTGGAAACAAACTATTTAGCTCAGAAGTTCACAGTGGCACAACATATAACGAACTGGCAACACATGAGGGAAAGAGCACACATATAAAGGGAGCTACGAACAAGAGGAACAGGTGTACACACTCAGGTAAACGAGGACTCAAACAAGGGGGCAGAGAACATGAGGAACAGGTGACAACACAGACAAGTGAGGACTCAACTAGACAAGGCGTGGTACAGGGAAACGAGGCAGGAACAAAGGAGCACATGGCAAACACAAACAAAACCACATGTTTAAGCACAACATAAACATAGAGACATGAAACAAAGACACAGACAAAGCTGCCAGGGCAGAACCCTGACAGCAGGAGAGTCACAAACGCGCATCACAGAACAGAGCAAGGCGAGCATTTGTGCTTATAAAACTTAAACTTTTTTATTTATTTTTGAAATGAGCGATGGTTTCGCTAGATAAGACCCTTATTCATCGTCTGGTATTGTTTAAAGCCCTTTAAAGCTGCACTGAAACTGTCATTTGGACCTTGAACCGTTTGGTCCCCAATGAAGTCCATTATATGAAGAAAAATCCTGGAATGTTTTCATCAAAAACCTTAATTTCTTTTCGAATGAAGAAAGAAAGACATGGACATCTTGGATGACATGGGGGTGAGTAAATTATCAGCAAACGTTTTTTAAAAAGTGAACTACTCCTTTAACGACATGGATTTTTGTCCATGGATTCAGGGTAAATAAACATCTTGATGCTTCTCGATATAAGCGCTGCATTTGACACATTCTGCCATGAAATAATCATCTCTCGCCTTGCTGACATCAATGACAGAAAGTACTACATCACCATAAAAGAGTATAGATCTGCCACTGCTTCGCTTACACAGGGTGTTCCTCAAGGTTCGGTTCTTGGCCCACTTTTGTTCATCATCTATATATCCACTTGGTGACATCGTACGCAGGCATGGACTTCAATTTCATTGCTATGCTGATTTATTTATCTCACCACCAGCTCCGATAGGCCACCCCTGCCCGACTCACTCACTGCATGTTTCAGGGACATCAAGCACTGGATTTCCTCAAATAAATAAAAAACTCAGATATTGGTGATCGGCTCTGCTGCCTCAGTCAAAAGGATGGACTTGTCCTTCAATATTGATGGAGTTCATGTTAAGCAATCGTCATCTATTCGTAACCTTGGTGTCTTAATCAACGTAACCCACTCTTTTGGCTCTCATATTTCTTCTCTTCTCTTCTTCTTTTTTTCCATCCTCCTAATATTGCACGTCTTTGATCTTCTCTCACTTTAGCTGATGCTGAAACCTTAATTCATGCATTAATCACATCATGTCTGAATTCCTGCAATGCTTTATTTCTTGGTCTGCCCAAAAAACTTATTGCAGGATTACAGTATGTTCAAAACTCAGCAGCAAGAGTTCTCTCCTCCAACAGATCTGCTCACATTACTCCTCTGCTTCATGACATTCACTGGCTAGCCGTGGCATCACGTATCCACTTTCAGGTATTACTGCTAACCTTTAAACGGATACTCCACCCAAAAATGAAAATTCTGTCATTTACTCACCCTCAAGTTTTTGCAAACCTGTATGAGTTTCTTTCTTCTGCTGAACACAAAGCAAGACATTTTGAAGAACGATTGGAACTTTGGCACCAGTGACTTCCATTGTATTTTTTTTTTTCTACTATGGAAGTCAATGGTGCCAAACAACTGTTTGGTTCCAATCGTTCTTCAAAATATCTTCCTTTGTGTTCAAGGCAAGGCAAGGCAAGTTTATTTATATAGCACATTTCATACACAATGGTAATTCAAAGTGCTTTACATAGGAGAAAATAAAATAATCAAAACAAATAAGAATAATTAAAACAGTTTAGAATAAAAAATAAAATAAGCAGAAGAAAGAAACTCATACAGGTTTGCAACAACTTGAGGGTGAGTAAATGATGACAGAATTGTCATTTTTGGGTGGAGTATCCCTTTAAGGCATTAAGTGCTTTTGCACCTCCTTATCTGTCTGATCAACTTTACTCTTACCGCCCTGCCCGGACTAGATCTATAGCTATTGTGATCTAACCATATTAGATCAGCTGAACTTGTTTATTGTCCATCCCTCGTTTCCGGTTGTGGCAAGGGGGCGTGGTTCAGCGATGTGTGTGACAGGAGAGAGAGTTGGGAGACGAGCGGCACGTAAGTAGCTGAGAGAGAGAGAGAGAGAGAGAGAGAGAGAGAGAGAGAGAGAGAGAGAGAGAGAGAGAGAGAGAGAGACAGGCTGTGGAATCGTGTGTTGTTGCTGCCTGGAGAGAAGCCAGAGGAACTACTAAAGAATATTGAAAGAGATTGTGTTTATAGAGCACTGAGAGCGTGACATTTGTTTTGAGAAAGGAAAATATTAAATAAAAAGAGACACAATTCAATTTCACAAACATTCCTACCGACCAGCTCACTTAGCACAGCGTTCGTGGTTCGACTGGTCGAGACTGTTTTCCAAAGATGGCTCCTGCCTGTATACACAAAGTGTACTGTCTTTATAAAATATCTTATTAATCTCTCTGTACACTTACAAAGTTCTCAATGCTTCGGTTTGCATGTAGGGACCCTCATTATGCTACCGTGTTAGTGTTGGGCTATTTTGAGTGGTATTACAGTTTTTCTCAGTCGCTAACAAGCGTTTGTTCAACCATTGTCACATTTTCAAAACACTTTCAAAAGCACTGCCTCTATATTTTGTGGCCATACCATTCACACATTTCATGTCGTTTTCACACGATATGCAGTCAGTGAACACATTTCCACAATGCTTACACAAGCTATACCTCCCAACAAAATTATGGATTGTTTTTGCAATCACATTTACAAATGTTAACACACACCATCCCACAATAGCAAAAACAATATTCCAAACCTTAGATACAGTATAAAAACCTCTTGCTCCTGCAATGATATCAGTTCAAAAACAATATATCTCAGCTGATAAACAAACAATTGAATAATTGACCCACAGCTTATTTATGTTGGGTAAATTTGGCCAACCACAGCTGACTCCAGTCTGACTTAGACTCAATGGCAGGGGTATTTGAGGAGTGATGTTTTTGGAAACAGAAACAGAAAAAGACAAACACTGTAATGTCTGGACGAGGAAGAGTAAGAGCCAGGGGCCCAGTGAGAGATGCAGGAGCAGTGAGAGATGCTGACAGATGCAGTGAGAGGTGAAAAAAAAAACTGATTTGCTTTTTACTGGAATGCTTTTGAATGTGAACATTACTGTACATGTGGGCATACAGTTCCCAACCATGAAATTTAGTGTAAAAACGGTGGATTGCATTTTTTGCAAATACCTGTAACATTGAAACATCAAAGTCAATGCAGTTTTTGTAATGTCAACAATAGCCAGTATTTTGAAACCTGGTGTACTTTGATTGACTGCATGTACCTTGTGAAGTGGAAACAAGTGTTATTCTTTGACAGAATAATTTCATTTTGAGTCAGATTTCCATCCAGTGTTTTGGTAAAGTTAGTGTGTGCAGAGAAAGACGTGTTCTATTTTGAAATGAAGAGTTAACAAAATGTGTTTTTGAGAAGAAAATTATCCATTTGGCCAATTGTGTTTTGTAGGTGTAAGTCTGTGTTAAAAGTTTAGAAAAAGTATCTGAAGTGTGGGTAAGCGCTTGAAAAAAACTGCAACTGTATTGCACTTAAAGCATCTAGTTGGTGGGGGAATATAAGGCCTCGTCAAATAACTTACATGCCCAATCTTGATTCGTTCAGGCATCTTAACCTCATCCAACACTAACAAGACAGACAAGCTTGGTCCTTTATTTCCATTCCTTACTATTGGCAAATGTTTAACTTTGTTGATTCTAACACCTTTTACAATTCTATTAATATCATCTTCCGACAAATCGGTCGATACACCTAATATCACTGCCATTATTTTATCCCAATCTTGGGTTTTTACACTTTTCCCCAGTAAAGTTAAGCTTCATCAATCCCATTCTCTGATCTCTATCTTGACAAACAACTAACAGGTTCCCATCTTTTAAAGTTCTGACGGAGTGAACTTCGCCTACTTGCTTATAAATGGCTTCACTGACTTTCAATGGGTTTATAGTACAGGGGGTTTGAAATCAGATCACAACCTTAATATCATTCCTCACTCTTTTCGCTTCATCTTGTTTAGTTTTCCCTTTTCTTTGATGCTCTTTGACCCAAATTCCATTTACCTGACTCATCGTCATTTTTACTTACAGTACTCTTCTTGTCACTCTCCTCTGACAACACCTCCAAATCATTATTTTCACCTTCATCTACTTCTATCAATCCATGATTGCAGGATTGCAGGGTAGGATAATTCTTTGAAATATATTTAATTGATTCACATTATTTTAGTGGTTGCACTGAAAAGCATTTTCTGAAACCTCAACATAGAAAGTTTCATGGTTAGTCTGGAGAAACATGAAACATGAGAATGAGAAATTATTATTTTTGGTTTTATATGTAGAAATTTTGTCTCTAGTTTCATGAAAAATTAAATAGTTCATTCTGTGGGTGTGGTCATGAGAGCATAATGTAAATATAGAATTATGATAAAAGCATATGTAGGGGATGGTGATGTGACCATTTCCTGCCACAGTTTTGTTTGTGTTCAGCAGAAGAAAGAAACTCATACAGGTTTGCAACAACTTGAGGGTGAGTAAATGATGACAGAATTTTCATTTTTTGGTGGAGTATCCCTTTAAAGCATTAAATCGTCTTGCACCTCCTTATCTGTCTGATCTACTTTACTCTTGCCGCCCTGCCCGGACTGGATCTATAGCTATTGTGATCTAACCATATTAGATCAGCTGAACTTGGTTTATTGTCCATCCCTCGTTTCCGGTTGTCTACTGTAGGTGGAAGGTCATTGTGGCGACGGGGGGTGATGTGTGACAGGAGAGAGAGTTGGGAGACGAGCGGCACGTAAGTAGGTCGAGAGAGAGAGAGAGAGAGAGAGAGAGAGAGAGAGAGAGAGAGAGAGAGAGAGAGAGAGAGAGAGAGAGAGAGAGAGAGAGAGAGAGAGAGAGAGAGAACAGAGACAGAGACAGAGACAGAGACAGAGAGAGAGGCAGGCTGTGGAATCGTGTGTTGTTGCTGTCTGGAGAGAAGCCAGAGGAACTAAAGAATATCTAAAGAGATTGTGTTTATAGAGCGATGAGAGTGTGACATTTGTTTTGAGAAAGGAAAATATTAAATAAAAAGAGACACAATTCAATTTTACAAACATTCCTACCGACCAGCTCACCTAGCATGGCTTTCGTGGTTCGACTGGTCGAGACTGTTTTCCAAAGATGGCTTCTGCCTGTATACGCCAAGTGTACTGTCTTTATAAAATATCTTCTTATTAATATGTCTGTACACTTACAAAGTTCTAAATGTTTGGGTTTGCATGTAGAGACCCTTGTTAAGCTACCATGTTAGTGGGCTATTTTGAGCCTTGTTAGTGGTATTAACTAAAGCGATT
>CM070837.1:31812975-31912464 GCA_036326025.1 Chrosomus eos
AGTTTGTTGCTATGGTTTTTGAACCATTACACGCCTGTTTCCACGTGAATTATCAATCCTGTGTGTGTGTGTGTGTGTGTGTGTGTGTGTGTGTGTGTGTGTGTGTGTGTGTGTGTGTGTGTGTGTGTGTGTGTGTGTGTGTTTTTAGTCTGTTGCTGGTTATTGTCTTAGCGCGCCCTTGTATTTTTTTCTTCATAATTTTTTGGATTATATTCTTATATTCTTATCAAATGCTACAAATAGTTCATTTCCTTACCACTTTTTCTTTCTCTCCTCAACCAGAATTTTATGCAGTTTTAAAAATAAAAAAGATAATTTGTAAATAATAACTTTTGAATATATTTTCTGCTTTCCAGAAAGACCTTTACATGGACATGCACAGATATTCACATTTATTTGTGTAGTGTACTTATTTATTGCAAAGCACCTTTACAGAAAATGCACATGTCTACATTACAATTACAGAAATGTACATATGCAAATCACCAAGCTAGCAAACAATGTATTAATTGAAGGAAGAAACAAAAAGCTCATTAAGTGATTATTACAAGTTGTGAACATAAAGATTACAATATATATAAAATGTAGTATTGGTGCATGTTGATTCAGAGTTTGCGTCATCAGACATAAAATACAAAGTAGTTGAAATAATCATTTAAATAATTTATTTAAATAATCCTTACTACCATTACTACTATTATAACCACTGGAAATACCATCATCATCACCATTAGCAACACTATCATTATTATTATTTACATAATTATTTGTATTAATTATAACCTCATCATCACCATTTTTACCATTAGCAACACCATCATTATTATTATTTACATAATTATTTGTATTAATTATAACCTCAGCATCACCATTTTTACCATTAGCAACACCATCATTATTATTATTTACATAATAATTTGTATTACTTATACTCTCATCATCATCATCATCATCATCATCATCATCATCATCATCATCAACATCATCATCAACATCATCATCATCATCATCATCATCAACATGCTGCACATTGTTTTGCTGCACACGCTGTCCAGGTCCTCCATTTCCTTGTCCCACTGAAGCATCATCTGGTATCAGGACCTCATTTAGACTGTGATTGTCCTCATCTCCCGAACGAGGAATCCTGTCCACCATCTTGGAGGATTCACCTGGAGTCTGTTCACCTGCTAATGGTGAGAAAAAGAGTTTTGCATCATTAGTAATTATGCCAGTGAATTAACCCTTATTATTTGTGCAGTGATATTAGGTTCAACAATATGAAAAATAAAACAAACTACACTTTAATAGACTTTTTAATGTCCATTCAATTATTGACTTGTATATTCCAATCATGTAATATCTAATTAATGTTTGTCTAGATCGGTAATCAATTTGACCAAACATTATAACACAGTATTAGCTCAGTTTAAAATCTATATATTTCTTTAAAATATGAAGAAAGCAGCGATCAGGAAGATTCTTCGTTGTCAAGTGAAAAGAAAAGAATAAAACAGGAAATGACAATACAATAGTGCAGTTTGTAAAATGTCAAATCCCTAAGAAACTTCATGAACTCACCTTTAATGTTGCTTTCTATGAGAGAAAAGTTAAGATCCTTTTTGGAGTCACTAGCTTCAGACTCATTATTTTTCTTCTGTAGGGAGAGGAGAACTCAATTCAATTAATACCAAAGTTAATACCAAGACAGGCTTTATAAATGTAAATAATGAATCAATGAATGACATTTTAATGATCTACTATGGCTTTAAATGAAATCCTTTCTGAGCAAAATATCTCTTTTACAAATACTTTACAAAATGATACAAATTACTTTACAAAAACAAACTGCAGAGAATACATGGTCTTCATTGATCCCTGCTGTCAATAAGGCTATAAAAACAGAAGTGTCGCTACATTTTCCTCAGATTATACTTGCCTTTAGACAACACCAGGCAAAAATGCACACTGCGGTTCCCACTGTGATTAAGCCCACTGCAATGCCCAAAGTGGACGGGTGTCCTGTCCCGGGTGTCTCTCTGCCTTTTGTGGAATTGGCCTCAGGATTCTCCCGTGATGATCCAGGATCTGGGCTGATGGTACCGGGCAGTTGCCCTGTATAACAATAACAAAAACAACAAGAGATATGATTTTAATGTTGTTTTACTGTTTATTTCTTTAATAATTACATGTCAAAGTAACATACTATTTACCTTGCTATACAGACATTTTTAAAATTCATAAAAATATAAAATCAAATTGTTTTCTACACACTCCACCAGATTCTTGTTCTTCTGTTATTGATTTTTATGTTGATTTTTATTTAAACATAATCATGTTGATTGCTTTACTGTTGTATTCTGTAATAATTATATGCCAAAGTCATGACCAATACTGTTTACCTTGCTTTACAGGCATATCTAAAAAAAAAAATCATAAAAAGATACAAATCTAATTGTTTCTGAAAACTCCACCAGATTATTGTTCTACATGTCCCCAAGTAGGCCCCTGTGGTGATTGTCATGTTGCTTTATGGTATTATTTTTTAGTTTGCATTCCAAAGTCATGACCAATAAGGATTCCCTTGACATATATTGACATCTATGAAAAGTTTCAGTCTGGATTCAGGCCACACCATAGCACTGAAACTGCGCTTGTTAGAATCATAAATGATTTACTTTTAGCTTCAGACCAAGGCTGTATCTCAGTACTAGTTTTACTTGATCTTAGTGCTGCGTTCGATACTATAGATCACACAATACTCTTAGATCGACTACAAAATTACACTGGTGTTCAAGGACAAGCATTAAGCTGGTTCAGGTCATACTTATCTGACCGCTACCATTGCGTCTACTTAAATGGAGAAAAATCGATCATGACTTCGGCAAACTATGGAGTGCCGCAGGGATCTGTATTAGGCCCTTTATTATTCTCAATATATATGCTGCCACTTGGTAATATTATAAGGAAACATGGAATTAGTTTCCATTGTTATGCTGATGACACTCAAATATATATTTCATCACGGCCAGATGAATACGCTAAATTATCCAAATTGACAGATTGTGTTAAAGATATAAAAGATTGGATGACGCGTAACTTTCTTTTATTAAATCCAGATAAGACAGAGGTAAAACTTATCGGTTCTAAAAATCGTCCACCCAACCATTCACAGCACGATTTTAACATAGTAGGATGCCCTGTTACTTTATCCTCTACAGTAAAAGACCTGGGTGTTATATTAGACTGCAACCTGTCTTTTGAAAAGCATATTTCATATGTTACAAAAACTGCCTTTTTCCACCTTAGAAACATTGCTAAGCTACGTAATATGCTATCAGTCTCTGATGCAGAAAAGTTAGTTCATGCATTCATGACCTCGAGACTAGATTACTGTAAAGCTTTATTAGCTGGTTGTCCTGCATCTTCACTAAACAAGCTACAGTTAGTGCAAAATGCAGCCGCTAGAGTTCTTACTAGATCCAGAAAATATGATCATATAACACCGATTTTATCATCACTTCATTGGTTACCTATAAAGTTCCGTATTAATTACAAGGTATTGCTTTTGACTTATAAAGCTCTAAATGGTTTAGCTCCAGTCTATTTAACGGATCTTCTATCGCCTTACAATCCATCGCGCTCTTTAAGATCACTAAATTCGAGGCTTCTGGTCATTCCTAGGATATCCAGATCCACCAAAGGAGGGAGAGCATTTTCACATTTAGCTCCGAAGCTCTGGAATAGCCTTCCTGATATTGTTCGTTGCTCAGACTCGCTCTCCCAGTTTAAAACTAGACTAAAGACGCATCTATTTAGCCAGGCATTCATATAAATTTTTTATCTTAAAGTTACTGTAAATTCGGCCTCTAGTTCATAAACGCCAGAGGAGAACTGGCCCCCGACTGAGCCTGGGTTCTCCCAAGGTTTTTTTTTTCTCCATTGGGTCACCTGATGGAGTTTTAGGACACCATTAGGTGACTTGATGGAGTTTTTCGGTTCCTTGCCACTGTTGCCTTTGGCTTGCTCAGTTGGGGATATTCAAATTAATTAACCAATCATACCATTGATCAACTCTACCAAACTTGGATGTCCTTTTTTTCCAGTAATAAACAAACATTGTTGAGTTGTTTTGATTGATACTGTAAAGCAGCTTTGATACAATCTGTATTGTGAAAAGCGCTATATAAATATATTTGACTTGACTTGACTTGACTTGACATATTCTCATAGTATTTGGGGTCAATATGAATATTATAGAATGAAACAGTTAAACAACATGAAAAATCACCACAGTGGTACTTGAGGACATGTAGAACAATAATCTGATAGAAAACAATTAGATTTTTATTATTATTTTTTACATTTTTAAAATGTGTGCCGACGACAGTAACGTACCACCACGCAAGCTCATGAAGACGCGCAATGTGTTTTTAAGCGCAGGTAGCGTGACCGCGCTTCTCCGAAGCGTATAGCGTGACCACAGTACTTTGATTGCGTCATACAGCGTGACGAAGTGGGTCTGGATCAACCTGTCAGACAGACCCCATTATGGAATTATTTTTGCCTGGTGCATCACGGACGCACATTGAAAGCAGTGCGGACACGATTGCGCACGGAAATTAAATATGAATAGCCTATGAGTTTCACGCATTTAAACAACAAACAAAAAAGTAGTTGTTGAATTCAGCCTCGACACGCAAAACAAAACATTTCAACATCACGTTATATACAGGATAATAATAGGCTACTAACCGTTGACTACGATTGCTATTTTCTCTATGGAGTTGTTGCTGAAGATGTAGCTGGCAACGTAGCATCCGTCACTGGCATTAAGAAGAGGAGTTAAAGAGACACTGTCCTTCCCAATCTCGAATAAAAACGTAGAGTTGACATTCTCGTTGGTACATCCTAAGTTCCCCTCTAGAGGGGAACAGTATTTGAAGATTTCTTCCTTCTCCCTGCAATCTGCACTTGCTTTGTATACTATCACTCGACTGATATTCTCCAATCCAGATTTCTTTTCGAATTTCTCTCCCCTTTTTACCTCCACTGTCTTATAGCCACTCACAACACCTGTTTAGAAACAAATTAATATGTGTACTGTACATTAGAAGTCACATTTTTTTAGATTATAAAATCATTTGATGTTTAAATATCCGAGAACTGCAGTTACATAGACCTACCTGTGATTAAAAGGATCACTATTGCGAAGAAGCAATTCATTTTTTTTTTTTTTTTTTTTTGCGAGCTTTGCTTTGTCACCGGTTAAATACTAGGCTTGTTTGAGATGAGCAAAATCTGCGCAGAACCGATCACCGGTGATCAGCGCGTAATGCATGCCGGTTAGAAATGTGTCCGAGAGCGGTCCGCCTTGCTCTGATGTCATGCTGACGTGTGTCAAAAAGCTCTCGCGAGCGCAAGCCGCACGTGCCGGATTCTGCAGTCGCGCGCAGTTGCTCTCCACCGACTGCGCTGATCAAAAGCATGATGGGAAATGACTTGCTGACGACACAGCTTAATGTTGATTGGTTTAAACAACCGTGATGTATTGTTCTCTATTAAAATGTTTGATTTTAAAACTCGGAAATCGTGTTTTATGTGTATATGTTATGTGTGAATATTCCCAAACTCTCAGACAGTGCGATCTCTATGGGTTATGCAATGTCATTTTATTATATATATATATATATATAAAAAACACATAGCCTATGTCTGTATTAAAGAATAAATGATTTGGGTGTCTTGTTCATTATATTTATTTTCATATGAAAGCAACAGAACTTAAATTACATCCAGTTTATTAGCAACACTGTGCACGAGCGTGAATCCCGTGAATCCCGCGATATCCGCCTTTGATCTCACAGGTGTCAGATCCACTGCGAGAAGAGAGATCTGTCCGTCTTGCCTGCGCTTTTTTCACTCCTCCTCTCACTGCAGCCGCCTACTCTCGCCTACATTTCAGGCGAGGCGAGGCGCATCTCAAACGAGCCTACTCTTTGAGAACAGGCTACCTGTGTGGGTGTGGCTAAGTGTGTTGTGAAAAATCTTTTGAGTATTTACTCTAATTGCTGGTTCAGGTTGGCAGAAGGCTACAGTTTGTCCGGTCAGAACAATGATGTCTCACTCAGGTTATGTTCCAAATCGTTGGTTTATTAAAGGTGCATAGATGTGTGGTTAGTGTGATGCACGCACACGCACAATCGATAAACTCCTCTGATTTGGGCTAATACACTATATTTCACTCTAAACTATATACAATATTTAGCCGATCTCCTTTTCCATTTATTGTCCATCTACTCTCCTCCTGTCACTTCGCGAACTCCGGTGGACAGTTCGGAATAGTCCATTTCTCGCTGAATGACGGGGGTGACTGGGAGAGTCCATGTGCCAAAGGGGAGCACTTTCTACAGCCGCCCCCAAATTCACAGTGTGAATTTGCCAACTTAAGTGTCTTTACTACGTTAAATCCAAAGCTAGTCGGGAAGAGAGGGCAGACAAATAATTTTGGCTACGGGTCGAGTGTAAGTTTTGCCGTTAACCTGTATTTCCGCAGATCTGACTCTCTTGTCCGACCCAGGAAAGACCTGAACAACTCTCCCTACAGGCCAAAGAGCGCGGGGCAGTTGTTGATCCACGATCATGACTGTGTCACCGACCTGCAGATCGGCTTCTTCAGTCTTCCATTTCTGTCTGATCTGGAGGTTGGGTAGGTAGTGCTGAATAAAGTGCCTCCAGAAGTGGTCAGCCAAGAGCTGGCTATGTCTCCATCTCTTACGGCTCAGGAGTTCAGAGTCTTGGTATACCACTTGCGGTAATGAGGCATCTCGCCGCCCCATCAACAAGATGTTCGGAGTTACTGGATCCGGATCCGCAACATCTGAAGAAGTGTAGCCAATGGGTTTGGAGTTGAGGATTCCTTCTATTTCTATGAAGACAGTTCTCAGCACTTCTTCTGTAACTGTCTGGCTGCCGATGGTGACGTGAAGTGCAGCCTTTAGAGAACGAATTTCTCTCTCCCAACATCCACCGAAATGGGGTGAACTGGGTGGATTAAAGATGAATCTAATTTGTTGGCTGGCGAGTTGGGCTTGAAGCTCAGGATGAAGGGCGATGAATGACTCTTTCAGTTCTCTTTCTCCTCCTTTAAAGTTGGTGCCTTGGTCTGACAGAAGCTCGAAGGGTTTACCACGTCTGGAGATGAATCGTCGTAAAGCCATCAAGAAGGAATCTGTGTCGATGCTGGTGAGTATGTCAATGTGGACTGCACGGGAAGTCATGCATTTGAAGATGATTCCCCGTCTTTTTTCATTCCTGCGTCCCACCTTTATAGTGTAAGGTCCAAAGCAATCCACACCTGTTGAGTAGAATACAGGTTGATGGATCCTCAATCTGGCAGGGGGGAGGTCCGCCATTTTTGGTGGATGTGGTTGTCCCCGCCATCTCTGACACTCTGCACATTGTCGTTGGTGGTTTCTGACTGCAGCCCGTCCCCGTATGACCCAGTATTTCCTCCGAAGTTCAGCAAACACCCTATCTGGTCCTGGGTGATGTAGCCGATTATCGTAGTCCTTGATTACCAGCTTGGTAGTCGGGTGAGACGAGTCGAGGACAATAGGATGTATCGTGTCTTCCTCTAGCTGGCTGATCTGACGGAGGCGGCCGCCAACGCGTATGAGTTTGGTGTCCTCATCAAATTCTGGGGCTAAGCACAGCAAGCGACTATTTTTTGGTAAGGATTTACCTGCTCTGAGGAGGGACAGTTCGTCTGGAAATGAGTCAGTTTGGCTCTGACGGAGTACTGCAAGTTCTGCCTCTTTGTAGTCATCTGCTGTTGGGGTATCAGTGGCCGCCCCGTTGGCTTGCTGGATGTAAGCCTTCAGTAACTCTGGAAGTGTATGGTATTCCTGTGTATCGGGTGTAGGTAGAGTGGAGGTTGATAGGCCAATGAAGATTGGCTTTCTCAGTTCACTGTCCTGATCAATGCTCGTAAATGGTGGCATCTCTGGCCAGTGGTCAGTTGTCTGTCTAAGGAATTTTGGCCCTTTATTCCATCTGCTTTCCTGGCCTATGTCACAGAGCAGTTTTCCCTTTGTGATGTCATCTGCAGGGTTCTCCTTTGATGGCACGTATCTCCAGTTATCAGACTCCGTGAGTTCCTGGATTTCTGCCACTCTGGTGCCTACGAAAACTTTAAAACGACATGAGTGTGACAGCAGCCAGGTAAGGACAGTTGTCGAGTCAGACCACAGAGTAACACTGTGGATGGGCAAAGTTAGCTCTGTCTTCAGCACTTTTGCGAGTTGTGCCCCTGTGAGTGCTGCACATAATTCCAACCGTGGAATGGTTTGCTGCTTTTTCGGGGCTACCCGAGATCTACCGGTTACAAATGCCACTTCCACTCTACCTTCCAGGTTTTCAGTACGTAAGTAGGCCACGGAACCGTAGGCTCGCTCTGAAGCGTCACAGAAAATGTGGATCTGCCTCATGCTGGTAGGCTGATCCAGTTCTTTACTGCAGTAAGCTCTCGGCAAAACAATGTGCTGTAAACCATCCAGTTCACTCTCCCATGCTTTCCACAGGTTTAACAGGTTATCCGGTAGACGAGGATCGTCCCACTCTCTTTTCTTGTCCCATAACTTCTGTACGATCACCTTGGCCCGTGTTGTGAATGGCACAATATAGCCTATGGGATCATACTGGCTAGCAAGGATCTTGTATATGTTCCGCATAGTTGGAAGTGGGTGGTCTGTCTGCCGCTGCTTATAGGTGAGAGTGTCTGATGAGCAATGCCAGTGTAACCCAAGAGTTGACTCTTGTGCATCTTGATGACCTTCGCTGAGCCACTGGATGCTGCTTTGCGATTGAGCATCAGCTGGCAGGTGGCTGATGACTGATGGATCATTGCTCGCCCACTGTCTTAGGTCGAAGCCTCCGGAACTTAAGAGACTGCGGAGTCTGTCTACAAGACCTTTCGCGGTCTCACTTGAGGTGAAGCTCTGAAGGCAGTTGTCGACATAGAAAGATTTCTCTACTGAGAACTGTGTGTCTTCAGACTCACTGTGATCCAGGACGTGCTTCTGCAACGCGTATGTTGCGCAGCAAGGACTGCACGTTGTTCCGAATGGAAGTACTTGCCATTCATACACATCTGGTGCCTTGTCTTTCTGAAGATTTCTCCAAATGAATCTCAGTAGTGGTTTGTCCTCAGGCAAAAGGCGTACCTGGTGGAACATCCCACGAATGTCACTACTAATGGCGATGGAATGTTCTCTGAATCGCAGAAGAACGGACAGAAGAGAAGGACTGAGTGTTGGACCAGGGAGCAAGTACTCGTTCAGGTTGTGGCCTTGGTAAGCAAACGAACAGTTGAAAACAACCCTTTTCTTTCCATTATGCTCCACCAAATGATGTGGAATGTACCAACTCTCTTTGGAACAGTCCACCTGCTCAGGAGTGAGTTTCGTGATGTAGCCAGCTTGCTGTAACCTGACTATCTCCTCTTGGTAGGCCGCCGCTTGATCAGGATTCTTGTTCAGACGATTCTCTATTCCCCTTAATTGTGGCAGGACAGCTTCTTTGGGTGCATGTAGACCTGGCATATCTTTGGCACGTAGAAGAGGGGTCGCATAGCGCTGGATTTTGTTAACTTCCACTCTTGCGGTTTTGTCCTGGAGAAGTTGGATGGACTCTTGATCTTGTCTAGACCTTGTCAGTACCTTCTCGTTTCGATATGGCAGAATGTCCATTTTCCACAGTTTCTCCACATTTGCATAAAGGTCGTTAGTGGGCCGTAAGCTGGTGAAAAGACATTGCTGTGGGGAAAGTCTGCTGGATAGTTCTTGTGCTGGGCCCTGTAGTGTCCATCCTAGGCGTGTTCTCACAGCAGCAGGACCACCAGGTGGACCCAGTCTAACTGGTTCTATGGGTGTGATGAGGTGAGGGCAGTCAGAACCAATGAGAACTACTGGTTTCACATTGTAAAGGTGCTGTAGTGGCAGGCCTGCAAGGTGCTTGTACTTCTTCTGGAGTACCTTGACGGGATGCGTGTGCTCTGCTAGACCCAGGCTATTGGCTGTGAATGCGCTCTGTATCCTGAAAGCCTTACGAGGGTTATCCACTGAAGACACAGTAAAGGTCACAGCCGCCCCGTGTAGGGTCTGTGTATCTTGCCTGACTGTACGAAGAACCAAGTCCTCTGGCTGTCCCTTCAGATTCAACCTCTGCACAGCTTCATGCAGAATAATAGTCCGCTCTGACCCATCATCGAGGATTGCATACGCCTCCATGGATTTGTTGCCATTTCGGAGCAGAACTTTAGCCACCTTCAGCAGAATTTTATTGTCACAGGTTGGACGATCCACATACAAGACTGCACTGGCTGGAACCGATTCTTCTGTGGCTCTGCTCTGGTCATTCACATCATGTAAGGCCAGCAAGTGCTTTCTGTTACAAGATGGACAGAGGGCTTTCAGTGTGCAATTGGCAGCATGATGACCACGCCCACAGCGCCAGCATCTATTTTGGCCTTTAATCCAATTCACCTTCTGCTCTTTGTTGAGTAACTTAAAGTTCTCACAGCTGCTCAGGAAATGTCTGTTGTTGTCGCAGTATGGACAGTAAACATTCACCCCTTCTCTCTTAGTAGCAGTTGGTTTGGGTGGATAAAATGGTGATGCTGGGCTGGCCTTCGGTTTCTCTGTACCAAGGAGGATGGTAGTGGGTTTGCGGGGCTGCCTAGAATCTCTTCTCAGCTCCCTCCTCGGCACTGTTGGTCTGGACTGACTGGTATAGTCAGTGTGGTCATCCTGAACTTGTAGCTCATACTCAAGCCAGTCCGCAAAGTCCAATAATGTGGGGATAGTGACATGAAGTGGGTGTGTATACCTCTTGAAACCGGACCTGAGATCATGTGGCAGTTTGCTCATCAGTCTAGACACATGTGATCCACACTCCAACTCAACATTTCCTTTCTGACCCAGCTGTTCCAACATACTGACAAGGGAACGCACTTGGAGTCCGAACATGCGAAAAGTTTTCACATCTCCACTGCGAATGTTTGGTCCATCCATCAGTTCTGCAATGCGTTGTAAGGCTAGCTGATGTGGCTGGCCATACATTTTATTGAGGGCTCTCATGGTGTTCGTGAAAGGAAAGCTTGAGTTACTGTATGAGTCTGCCACAAGTAGGGCTTCCTCCAACTTAAGATGGTCCGTGAGGATCTGATACTTGTTCTCCAATGCTATTCTCAGTCGAGAGAACTCTCTAGGATCAGGGGATGTTAGGAAGGGAATGGTTGGAGCAGGGCCTCGGTACATTTTCTCCTGCATTGAAGAAGGCTGATAATACGCCTGTCTGTGACCTGGATGCGGAGGTGGCACACGCTCATATGCTGTGGTCTCAAACTCTGACTGATGAGCTGGAATGTGTTGGGAGGAACGAGAGTACCTGGGTTGAGGTGGGTCGCTGTAACGCACTTGTGGTAGTGCTCTGTCATGTATTGACGAAATGTCCATGTTTCTGAAATCCTCAGCTAATCCAAGTCGCTCATCCATTGTAGCTGGGCACCGTTCTCTCATGGCCGTAAGTGGCGTTGGGGGTTTGTCCGTGGGGCTGGAGTAGGACGGAACCGTGGTGGAGTCTCAGGGCTCACCACTGGAGGAAAGGGACCTGGAGATAGCACTGGTGAAGTCACTGGCCTGGAGGGGGCTCCCCTTTCTGCCTTAAGACTTTGAAGTTCCTGATGTAACATGGCATTCTGTTGTCGCATCTCCTGTAATGCGGAAATAATCTCTGGAAGCTGGCTGGTTTGTAGTCGCAAGTCTGTGTTCTCGCGTTTCATCACCTGCAGAATGGCTGTAAGCTCTACTTCCTCTTCTCCTCGCCCATCGGATCTTTCACTTTGCCATTCATCTCTCAGTGTCCACTTATCATGATCTAACTCTTGACTGACAGGAGAAGTCGATCGGGTCTTTCCTACCATACTTGGTGACTGGACTCTGCTATGGCTGAATTCTGGGAGTGGCTGTCGATGTGGCAATGGCTCACCAAGCTCGTAATCCACTAAATGAGTTGGTGGGTTGATCTGTCTTCGTGGGCGCACGACAGGCTCTTTTCTCTCGGGTTGAGACATCTCTGTAGCAATTCAACAATCCGGCTCGAAGGACCATGAAAAATCTTTTGAGTATTTACTCTAATTGCTGGTTCAGGTTGGCAGAAGGCTACAGTTTGTCCGGTCAGAACAATGATGTCTCACTCAGGTTATGTTCCAAATCGTTGGTTTATTAAAGGTGCATAGATGTGTGGTTAGTGTGATGCACGCACACGCACAATCGATAAACTCCTCTGATTTGGGCTAATACACTATATTTCACTCTAAACTATATACAATATTTAGCCGATCTCCTTTTCCATTTATTGTCCATCTACTCTCCTCCTGTCACTTCGCGAACTCCGGTGGACAGTTCGGAATAGTCCATTTCTCGCTGAATGACGGGGGTGACTGGGAGAGTCCATGTGCCAAAGGGGAGCACTTTCTACAGTGTTGTGTCCGTACAGGTGTGGCTAAGAATAAGAAAGTTCGAGAAAGTTTTTAAGCCATAGCCAAACGTATATTTCATGACCGGTTTAGACCGATTTTGCTATTATTCTAACCTAGCCTATCTGTTTTGCGCATGTTTTTACTTTGTGGACTGAACATTAGCATAGCGCTATAAACGAGTCACATGTAGGCTACTCACAATTGAACAACATGATCAATTATTTGTTTATCGTGTATTTAGGATGTTTAATCTTATTATTTCTGTGTCATTTGTATGGGACGACAATAGGAGGACTCCTTTAACAGACTAGTAGCAAAAACACCTGTTATAAACACTTGCATGCATAAAAAGTGAGCAACATTTTTTATTTATAGATATTTCTTATTTTCTAACCATAACATATGTGATTAAATTATAAAACAGTGTGTGCTATGAAACAATTATTATTAATTATGTATTATTATGAAACAATATTTTATTTAGAAACTATTTAGTTTACTTTTCTACGAAAGGTAATTTATAGTTTTTAAATGGATAGTTATTAAAGTAACACCAAGTATTTTTTCCTCTTCGGTCGCCATACTGGTTGGAAACAGAATTGTCCATTGCCGCTGTCATAAATAGTTTAGCCTACCGTCGCACGCACGCTCACTGTTTACCCAGTGAAGTGCTAAAGCATACTGCTTTAGAATGTACGATGTCCACAGACAAGGTAGAGTATGTTACATGATTTCATGAAAGGATGATGTATTGCGACATCAGAAACGAAGAAAAACTAAATAATGACGATTGTAGCGCTTGACGTAAAGCAGTCGAATTTTGTCTACCTATCTAGTTTTAAACTGGGAGAGCGAGTCTGAGCAACGAACAATATCAGGAAGGCTATTCCAGAGCTTCGGAGCTAAATGTGAAAATGGTCTCGAGGTCATGAGGTCATGAACTAACTTTTCTGCATCAGAGACTAATAGCATATTATGTAGCTTAGCAATGTTTCTAAGGTGGAAAAAGGCTGTTTTTGTAACATATGAAATATGCTTTTCAAAAGACAGGTTGCAGTCTAATATAACACCCAGGTCTTTTACTGTAGCGGATAAAGTAACAGGGCATCCTACTATGTTAAAGTCGTGCTGTGAAAGGTTTTGTGGACGGTTTTTAGAACCGATAAGTTTTACCTCTGTCTTGTCTGGATTTAATAAAAGAAAGTTACGCGTCATCCAATCTTTTATATCTTTAACACAATCTGTCAATTTGGATAATTTAGCGTATTCATCTGGCCGTGATGAAATATATATTTGAGTGTCATCAGCATAACAATGGAAACTAATTCCATGTTTCCAGAATATTACCAAGTGGCAGCATATATATTGATAATAATAAATGTTTTTGTCACATAAAATTATTAAATTACTTCAAAAAGCGTGGAATATAACTACTTTCATTATGATACTTTGTCCATTTTGGAGTTTGAAGGTAAAAGTATAAATCACATCCACTTTCAGCAGCTCTGTTCAGCAGAGGTTTTGGATAGGCCTATTCTGTGTCTGTGGTCGTCTAACATCTGCTCCTCATAGGAAAGGGACAATGTACCCTTTCAACACCTTGTTCTGGGTCTCCCGTCCGGTGAAACAGTGACTGTCCGACCCGAGTGAGTGGAAACACTGACAGATACAGCGTTCTGAGTCTCTGGCCTGTGAAGGAAGAGACAGATGCAGATTTAAAGCTCTGAGATGCTTCTTCTGACGCAGAAATACAGGAACGAGTGTCTGTGTGAGACCAAACTATTACACCTGAATCTATAAGCTATTTTGAACCAATTGGATGAATAAAAGATTTCTTCATTAAAACAGTGATTTGGCGCCACCTATTGGCGGTTTTAGTTTCCTGCTTTCCATCATTTCAGATTTCTAATTGATTTTATTGATTAACTTTAAGAATTTGACATAAAAGATTATGATATGTTCTCATATTTATTTGTTTTCATTATATATGTTTTGATGACACTTTTACATTCTTAATTCAATTCAATTCAATTCAAGTTTATTTGTATAGCGCTTTTCACAATACACATTGTCTCAAAGCAGCTTTACAGAAAGTGCATTTCATCAATGTACAAAGAAAAATACAGTTAGTTAATCATGTATAAATTTAGGCATAACATATCGCCGGTGTTTAGTCGTCTCTTCACAGGCGTCGAGTCGTCTCTCCACAGGCGTTTAGTCGTCTCTCCACCGGCGTTTAGTCGTCTCTCCACAGGTGTTGGGGCATCTGAAGTCTTCGTGAGAGGCTGGATACAAACTGGAGCTGACGAACGCTATTTACCTCGGGACTAGCGTCCCGAGATAACAGCAGAAAGACAGATGGGAAATAATTAGCATAGCTGATGTTCATAATATTAATGCATTCGAACTGATTCAGAAGTAGTATAAAAGGTAAGCATTAAGTGAATGCTTGGTTAAAGAGATGCGTCTTTAATCTAGTTTTAAACTGGGACAGCGAGTCTGAGTCTCGAACAATATCAGGAAGGCTATTCCAGAGTTTAGGAGATAAATGTGAGAACGCCCTCCCTCCTTTAGTAGACTTAGATATCCTAGGAACGACCAGAAGCCTCGAATTTTGTGATCTTAAAGAGCGCGATGGATTGTAGGGCGATAGAAGGTCTGTTAAATACACAGGAGCTAAACCATTTAGAGCTTTATAAGTCAATAGTAATACTTTGTAATTGATATGGAACTTAATAGGTAACCAGTGTAGAGATGATAAAATTGGTGTTATATGATCATATTTTCTTGATCTAGTAAGAACTCTAGCGGCTGCATTTTGCACTAACTGTAGCTTGTTTATTGAGGATGCAGGACAACCAGCTAATAAAGCATTACAGTAATCTAGTCTCGAGGTCATGAATGCATGAACTAACTTTTCTGCATCTGAAACATATAGCATGTTACGTAGCTTAGCAATGTTTCTAAGGTGGAAAAAGGCTGTTCTTGTAACATATGGTATATGATTTTCGAAAGTCAAGTTGCGGTCTAGTATAACACCCAGGTCTTTTACTGTAGTGGATAAAGTAACAGGACATCCTTCTAAATTAAAGTTGTATTGTAAGGGATTTTGTGGGTAGTTTTTTGGACCAATTGTAATTACACGTCATCCAGCATTTTATATCTTTTAGACACTCTGTCAAGTTAGATAAGTTAGTGTTTTCATCTGGTCGTGATGAGATATATAATTGAGTGTCATCAGCATAACAGTGAAAATTAATTCCATGTTTTCTTATAATATTACCAAGTGGCAGCATATATATTGAGAATAGCAGAGGGCCTAGGACAGATCCTTGCGGCACTCCATAGTCTACTGACGTTATCTTTGATTTTTCCCCATTTAAACAGACGAAATGGTAACGGTCTGATAAGTACGATCTAAACCAGCTTAATGCCTGTCCCTGAACACCAGTGTAGTTTTGTAGTCGATCTAAGAGTATTTTATGATCTATAGTGTCGAACGCAGCACTAAGATCAAGTAGAACTAGTATTGAGATACAGCCTTGGTCAGAGGCTAAGAGTAAATCATTTGTAATTTTAACTAGCGCAGTTTCTGTGCTATGATGCGGTCTGAATCCCGACTGAAATTTTTCGTAGATATCATTTTCTTGCAAGAAAGAGTATAATTGAGCGGATACAATTTTTTCTAGTATTTTAGACATAAATGGAAGATTTGAGATGGGTCTGTAATTTGCTAGGTTATTTGGATCTAATTGCGGTTTCTTAATGAGAGGTTTTATTACTGCCAGCTTGAATATTTTTGGAACGTGACCTAAAAATAAAGACGAGTTAATAATATTGAGAAGAGGCTCTTCCACTACAGGTAACACTTCTTTAAGTAGTTTAGTGGGTATTGGATCTAATAAACATGTTGTTGGTTTAGATGCAATGATAAGTTTATTTAGTTCTTCCTGTCCTATAGTTGTAAAGCGTTTTAGTTGTTCTAGAGGGGCCATAATTGAGGCTGAGTCATAAGACACCATAGAGGATTGTACATTTGCAATTGTGTTTCGGATGCTTTCTATTTTCTCATTGAAGTAATTCATAAAATCATTACTACTATATTGTAACGGAATATTTTGCTCTGGAGATGTCTGATTATTTGTTAGTCTAGCCACGGTGTTAAATAAAAACCTTGGATTATTTTGGTTATTTTCAATTAGTTTGCGGATATGCTCAGCCCTGGCTGATTTTAGAGCCCTTTTATAATGTGACATACTAGCTACATGAATGACTTTGCAGCAAAAATATGATATGATTAATTTAATGCGCTGACAGCTCATTTCACCTGCCATTCAGATTACACTGAGCGGAGCGGATGACCGGTTTAAGATGGCGGCTCAAATTCTCGTCCGTGCCAATAGGCAGTAGCGGTCGATAGGGCGTCTACCTATATGATGTCTATGTGTGCTACGATTCCTCCTGATTGACGTCGCCAGATGATAAGCAATAAATAAGCACGGCTCTTTCATCCTCACTCTTATAGAAATCAGTTTGTTTGGCTCACTGATTAATTTTATATACACAATACAACTGTGAATTCAGATTCATTTCAGTGAATCACCCAGACATCAACATCATAGTGTTGGCCCAGATCTGGGAAATTTGTTCAGACAAGTCTTGCCAAAAAATGAACATAAATGCTTGTGTGGCATTTAAATCAGTTTTGCAGAAAAAATTCAATTCTGCTGTTCTTCACTGTGTTGTTGACAGTCATATAGTTCAGGTTAAATGTGCCCTACATTGTAAAAATCATAGTTACAACCTCTGAGACTACAAAATAAACCGACAACAAACATCTTTTTACACTTTTAATTAAAATACCACAGCGAAAGCACAGTCACCAAAGGACAAAACAAACACCATATCAAAAAGAAAATGGTAAAAGACAACAAAAGATAAGGCACCCACTACCTGAGAAGCTGACAGTAAACCATAAACATTAAAAGCCAGGCACACCACAGGCAGGAAACCAAGAAAACTACTACACAGAGTAGCAACAATCACACATTTAAAGGTGCATTGTGTAATATTTTGACAGAAATGCAATATCATATACATAACTATGTCTTGAGTGGTGTATAAAGACATTACATAATGAACTATGTTTTTTTTTATCTTAGAATGAGCCATTTCTATCTACATACACCGCGTGTCCCTTTACATTGAAATGCGCTGACGTTTCTACAGTAGCCCTAACGGAAAACGCGTTTCGTTATACGTTTATTATGTCACGTCTAACATGAATCATTCTTCTCCACTAGATGGCGCTGTTTTATCATAGGTTTAGTTAAACTACCTTTGGAAAAACTTTATTTGTTATACATCAATCACGCAAAGCACAGCATCAATTTTCCAGTTCTGCGCAGCAGAGAGATCGTGTCCTTTTCACTCCTGATTCCAGTTTGTTGTGTAAAGCCCCAGAGAAGCTTTGCTTGTAAGTTTATTGCGTATAATTGTTATTTTATATAATTTGTGTCTGTAATGTATCGTGTTAAGATGTATATATTAGACGCGCTTGTTGTTTGATTGTTTCAAGAGTTATTGTATTTTGTTTATTTATATTTAAATGTGCATTTTTGTATTTCTATTTCAGTTTCACAAAATAATGTAACAGATTGAGAGAAACAACTTGATTGCACTCAAGAAAGTCAAGAAGAATCTGTATATGTATGCATGCATTGGACCGAATAATGTTGTTCTTCGTGCAAAGAAGCTAAAGTCAACGAATAAAACACTGACACAATGATGAACAAGTAACAATAATATTCGCAATAACATGTAGTTTTACCAGTGGTGGAATGTAACGAAGTAAAAATACTTTGTTACTTAAGTACATTTTTCACGTATCTGTACTTTACTTAAGTAGAATGAATACATTTCTACAATGTTTCGTTACATTTTCGTTACATTTTCTGATCAGTTTTTCCCCCTGCCAAAACAGGGATTGAAAAAAAATCTCCATTGTTTTCGGTGCTGACGCGTTCATGAAACATGTAAAGGCCAATTTATACTTCTGCGCCGGGTGCGCGCAGTAGGTACGGTGTAGCATACACACAGACGCGTACCATACGCCGTACCCTTCGCCGTAACCTGACGCGCACCTCCTCGAAAATGTAACAACACGTCGCGACGACGCGGACCGCAAGATCTGTGATTGGTCAGCTTGGTAGCATTGCGTTTCCTCCTACACATTTCCGGCGTGTTCTTCTGCACCGCCCGCCCATTTTTAAATTCTAAGTACAGCGAAACTGTTAAAAAAACTAAAAATTAACTGCTTTTCCACCTCGATAAGCTCCAACTCCAACGTGATCCGCTCTCTTTCAGTCGCCATTGCTTGTAGTAACCTAAACTCAAAACAGTCGCGAGGCATCTAAAAGTGGAACATTAAAACCCTCCGCCGTCAACTAGCGTTTCGGCGCTGTACTGCAGAGCAACGCAGAAGTATAGATGCTCACGACGGCGTCGCCTACGTTCGTAGCCTACGCCATACACTACGGCTTACACTCGACGCAGAAGTATAAATTGGCCTTAACTGTGGCGCTGCCAATAAAGCACATAAAAGCTGTCACAAAGAACCGGCAAAAGTAATGATTATGAATATGTAAAATATAACAAGGAGACATTTTAATTGTTTATTAATAAACAAGTGTTTCCTGCTGTGTCAGTGTCAGCAGCAAAGATGAAGTTGACGATGCTGACGCGCGATCTTTGCAGTGAACTCGCCAGAGATAAATGAACATTTCATACGGATTACATGCAGAGAACAGTCTGTTTTCTTTCGGTTTGAATTGTTCTGTTTAAAAGTAGACATTTCAGGCTTTCTATATATATATATATATATATATATATATATATACTGTACGTCTCAGGTCTCTGAAGCAAGTACAGACCTGAGTTTCGGTTTATTTCTCCAGTTCACGCGCTGGCGCCTCCGTGACCTGATTATCTATTGTCGGCTATATTTACTTATTTATTAAATGAATCCAGGCAATTGGTTGATGAAACATTGATTAAAATTAAGATACAATTAATACAAAACGAAATTTACTTTAAAGAAGGGCTTTCTATTTGAGGTCTCTGTGAACGTTTTAAAGCAGTATTAGTGCTGCTTTCAGAGCGCTCACGTAATGGAGAACTGACACGTCTGTAACATTGTTTTTTCCTCATAAATGTGAACACAAAAAATAAAATGAATATTTTATGTTCTGTGGAGAGCCAACCCTTCTTCATCCGATGTGTTTATTACTTTTGTGCGCAGTGAAATTCTGTGCGCAGTGAATTACAAAAAAATATTTTGCCACCTAAAAGTTAAAGATTTTTTTGTGTTACGTCCGTTATGGATGTATATTTCCCTCCCTCATATTAAATATAAAATGTGTCTGTAGACTGATATTTTTCTAATGTCTGGACTTCTTTATTAAGGGAATATGGATATATAAGTTTTCTGAGAATTTATATTTCAAGTTTTTACTGCAAATGTCACATCCATAACGCTGGGATTGCCCAATTTTAACAAATTTATCCTCAACTAGTTTTGTGGTGTAGGATTGTAAAATGTTAACTTCAAATAAGGGGTGTGTCGTCTGCCTTCACACCGCGACACAGGTTCGTGGATCTGAGAGTCACTCGGTTTCATATTGCATATTGTTACAGCCCTAATTAGGCCTATTAGAATATAGACATTAAGATGTCTGTTTTTCCACAAAGACATATGATAAGACAGAAGATGTTTATGAATAAGTCTCTACTGTTTCAGATTGTCTGGATCATTGTGGCGGCACTGAAGCTCTGATTCGACTGGTTCTGTCTGGTCTGGTGGGAATCGCCACTGTTGTATTTCTGGTTGATCATGTGAGGATCTGCTCAGAGAAGAGAAGAGCTCCTGCTTCTGTGTGATGATGATACTTTCATGAGACGACACAATGACCTTGTCTTCTAGTGATAACCCTTACGAAAAAGAAGTATACTTAATGTTCAAGTATATTTTTAGTATACTTTATGTAGCAAGTATACTAATGTCAATGTACTATAGTAAACTTGTAAGGGTACTGCTTTGTCAAATCTGCTGTAATTACAATAATGCTTATTTTCAAATACTTGAGACTAGCATTTTATATTTTTATTAAAACGAGTATTTATGTTAAGTGAAATGAAGAAAGACTATTATTTTTTTATTAAAATGAGTATTTATGTTAAGTAAAGTCAAGAAAGACTGTCTTTATTTTATTTTTTATAAAAACAAGTATTTATATTAAGTGAAGTTGACTGTTTTTTACAGGAAATAGTTTTTAAGTTCAACTTTAAGGTTGTCAGGAGATAGATTGTTGATGTTAAAAATACACTTCCAATAAAGTGAGTGTTGGCAAAACCGGTTGTCATTTTTATGTTGAGGTGGAAGGGGTGTTGTCGGCAACTGCTGAATGTAAATAATAAAAGTAACTTGCAGTAATTTAGTTACTTTTAAAATCAAGTAACTTGTAAAGTAACTTAGTTACTTTTTCAAAGTAACTGTGGCAACACTGCTTGAGAGGCATGCTCCTGTTAAAACTAGACTGGTTTCATCTACTCCTGTTCACTTCTGAACTTTGAACGATGAAAACTGAAGGTCGCCGCCTAGAAAGACTATAAAAGAAAACTGGACTCATTGTGCAATGCCGTCCCTCTGAAAAGTATAATCATGCATATGTATATAGTTATATGATAAATATATTAGTTTCACCCTTTAATTTGAATTGCTGAAATACATGAACTGTTGCATAATATTCAAATTTTTCGTGTTTCACCTGTAGATGTTAATGGTCTTTTTGAACCTTTTCAATCAGGATTTCGCCCATCTCATAGCACTGAAACTGCTCTTCTTCGGGTGGTTAAAGGAGTTCACTTTTTAAAAAACTTTTGCTGATAATTTACTCACCCCCATGTCATCCAAGATGTCCATGTCTTTCTTTCTTCAGTCGAAAAGAAATTAAGGTTTTTGATGAAAACATTCTAGGATTTTTCTTCATATAATGGACTTCATTGGGGACCAAACGGTTCAAGGTCCAAATGACAGTTTCAGTGCAGCTTTAAAGGGCTTTAAACGACACCAGACGATGAATAAGGGTCTTATCTAGCGAAACCATCGCTCATTTCAAAAATAAATAAAAAAGTTTAAGTTTTATAAGCACAAATGCTCGCCTTGCTCTGTTCTGTGATGCACGTTCGTGACTCAATTAAATTTCACAAACATATTCCTACCGACCAGCTCACTTAGCAAGGCTTTCGTGGTTCGACTGGTCGAGACTTTTTTTCCAAAGATGGCTCCTGCCTGTATACGCAAAGTGTACTGTCTTTATAAAATATCTTCTTATTATCTGTCTGTACACTTACAAAGTTCTCAATGCTTCGGTTTGCATGTAGGGACCCTCGTTAAGCTACCGTGTTAGTGGGCTATTTTGAGCCTTGTTAGTGGTATTAACTAGCGATTTATTTTTACTTACTCGATGCCCTATACTAGCGTTATAAGCTAAACCGTTTTTAGAGATCTATCTAACAGCGTCTGCCTTGACATTCTCATTCCAGTCCTTTTCATGTCCATCAAACTTCTTGACATCTTCAGAAATCCCCTCCTGGAAACTCCCTAGGACTTGTTTATATAAATCCTTTAGTCTCTCCGTCCTCCTTCTTTGTTGCATTTTGTGCCTCGTCTTCAACACATGCGACGGTAATGCTTGCATTTTTCTTTTCTTTTTTTTTTAGCAAAGTTCTTTCTAATACATGCTTTGTTCCTCACTATGCTTTTTAATAAATGCTTAAAACATTAAGTGTGGTATGTTTTTCTTTATTAAAGGTGCTATATGTAACTTTTCTACTAAAATGAATCCTTTTTTATTGCCTGTGTGTGAAGGGGTTGTAATCACACATTACAATGATCCACTTGTCGAGTTTTGCTATTACCTCTGAAGGCCAGTATTCCTATTTATATGTGAAGTCTCCGGGTCGGATTTACTGCGAAATCCAACGGATGTGACGTGCATGCGCGCTCCCGAGCCTCTCTCCTTATACAGTCTATTGTAGACGGTCAGGGAGTTACGTCCGGTTAAAGGCGCACGTTTTTCGGCTTCTATCTCGGTCAGTCTTTGATCAATATTCCCAAGACTCTAATCGTTCGTAGTGCTGGACGGGGCCTTTCGAACGAGTCCACCCCCGAGGTCCAACTCGCCCGGCTCCCGAGTTATAGACCTCTCTGGGTCTTTGCGTTCCAGAGATACGAGTGATTTTCTTCTGAGATCCGCAATTTTGCAGCGTGCCCGATGGTTTTCTGCTAATACCTCCGCGAAAACACCACCAAAAACTATGGAACTTATATGGTTCTTTTCAGCTCGACTAGATGGTCCCAACGAGCTCGGTGCTCGCCGAATCCGTCTAGTATTCGCCGAGATATTTGCGTAATAGACGGTATTGTCTATGAGTTCGAGCACGAGTGCTTTTGTAAAAATTGGTTCTAATCTGAAACATCACCGCTAGAGGCCGCTAAAAGTTACATACAGCACCTTTGACCACTTTCTCAATAAATTGCTTTACAACAACAATTTGGTTGTTTTTCTTTAAAAACCATTTTCTTAATAAATTGCTTTACAACAACAATTTACTGTGTTTTTCTTTATAAGTCACTTTCTTTATATATTAATTGTGGTTTACTAGCCTAAAATACAGAAGTTTTTTATACAAAAAAAGGAATAATTATAATAGAATAATTGCATATTCCATAACATTATATATAAGTGCATGTGAACCGTCAAACAACCAAAAACAGAAAAGCGCTTCAAAGACTCACAACTAAACCAGAAAAACGCTCATCCGCTGAAAATACTTGACCAAATATACAGAAACATGCTGAAAATGCTCACAATGCAACCAAATATGCAAAAATAGGCATAGCTACTTGTTTCAGCTTCTTCTCCAGTGGTTTTATCTGGAGATTATGTACTCTTTCAGAAGATGAGTAATAGTAAATTCCTATGTGCACTACCAGTGGACTAGCCGACAAAAAAATGTAGATACTCAGAACATATCGGTGTTCTTTATAAATTAATATTTTCATACAATGCAAGTTTATAAGACTATGTACAACTATGTGGGGGAAAAAATATTTAACTCAATCAAATGATTAAACAAAATTGCAAGCCAAGATACTAAGAATACTTGTAAATATACTTATTTCGATCAAAAGATTGAGTACAAGAATAGGCAAAATATAGTTAGACTTTTCTGTCAGTATAAGTCAAGTATACTTGTGCAATTTTAAGTATATTTCTGATAAATATATAAAAAGTAGACTGAAATACTTTTTTAGTTTAAAAGAAGTATACTAATAGCACACTTGAATAAACTTCTTTTTCGTAGGTGAATGGTGATAAAATGTTGCATAATATGTTGGCCAGCATGTTATTTCTTTGACATGGAAGTTGTGCAGGGAGAAAGAGCTTAAAACAACACTCCAAAATGCCATGAAAAAGGAATATTTAGAAAGAGATGCTGGGGGGTAAAAGTTATTTGATATCATTTTTTAAACAATATGCATTAGTCTTTTGTCTCTATGTTTGTTTGTGTCCTCTTAAATGGAAACTCTTGCATAATCACCCATTCATTCACTAAGAGCAAATGAAGAGAAATTTCCTGTTGGTAGACATTAACAGAATTTTTGGGGGTTGATGTAAAGTGATAGTTGACATCATCATTTACTCAAACCTGAATAACTGACTTCTGCAGAACACACAATGATATTTTGAGAAATTTTCTGTCCATACAATGGAAGTCAATAGTCACCCATGTTGTTTGGTTAATGGTTACCAATACCAGTTACAATGTTACCAATTCGGTGATACCTTTAAAATAAACAGTCTCTTCTGGTGAATAATGAATATACAATAACATTTATTAATACATAGTAAATTATTACCTTCTGTTTTAAGACTTGTAATATAGTTTTGTCCTGTAGCTTTTCCTCCTGAGTTTACAGTTTGTTGCTATGGTTTTTGAACCATTACACGCCTGTTTCCACGTGAATTATCAATCCTGTGTGTGTGTGTGTGTGTGTGTGTGTGTGTGTGTGTGTGTGTGTGTGTGTGTGTGTGTGTGTGTGTGTGTGTGTGTGTGTGTGTGTGGTGTGTGTGTGTGTGTGTGTGTGTGTGTGTGTGTGTGTGTGTGTGTGTGTGTGTGTGTGTGTGTGTGTGTGTGTGTGTGTGTGTGTGTGTGTGTGTGTGTGTGTGTGGTTTAACTAACACACACATATTTTATCATTGCAAATAACACATATTTGACTTGACTGACAGAACTAAGAACTGCCAGACAAATGAAGTAAACTTGTGTGTAGTATAAAAGTCCAACCTTGCACTTGAAAACAATCTCAACGTGATGTGTCTTATCAGCAGCGAGAGATGTGAGACTCCTGCTGAATATCACGCACGCAATGCCAGTGACGCAACAACCCTCGCCATATACACTCGCTAGGACACATTTCTCAATACTTAGGTCACTTTTTCCTTCACTTTTCACACAGTGAGCACAACAGAAGTATATGGGAGCTAAACTGTGGATCATTTATCATTGCTTTGGCACAAAATGCATTCAATTGCAACGCGTACATCTTTAAAATGACATTAATTATTTTCTCACTTCGACACAACAATCGCCAAAACACTGTGTACTTACAGGCCGATCTGCACATGCTTACACACTGTTCTCAAAACTGGTAAACTTAAGTTCAAAACAATAACATAATACAAAACTGAATATGACAGCAATTTGCTACATTTCTACAGTAATATTGTAATGAAATATATTTTGAATCTAAAAATGAAATGCTATAAAAACAATTGGACAATTGGACCAAACACAGCTGATTCCTGTATCTGTATCGGTGGAGGATGGTGTGTGTATATACGTAAATTATTGTATTTTGGAATAAAAAAATACAAATAAATATACAAAAAAATACAAAGGCATGCCAAGACCAAGACCGGCCTCAGACTGAAAATAATATGTGTGTGTGTGTGTGTGTGTGTGTGTGTGTGTGTGTGTGTGTGTGTGCGTGCGTGGTGTGTGTGTGTGTGTGTGTGTGTGTGTGTGTGTGTGTGTGTGTGTGTGTGTGTGTGTGTGTGTGTGTGTGTGTGTGTGTGTGTGTGTGTGTGTGTGTGTGCGTGCGTGCGTGCGTGCGTGCGTGTGTGTGTGTGTGTGTGTGTGTGTGTAACAGAGTTACTGGGTCACTTTTCAAAACTCTTCACACAGTTCTCCAAACCAACTTTCAGCTCGGCACAGCAGTTCATTTCACTTTCAAAATGCTCGACAAATCACTTCATCACACTAGCAAAGTTTGACAGACAGCAAACACACTTTGTCAATCACAAAACAATGGCCTAAAAAAGACTAACAACAGGAGCATTATACAACGTGTTCTTCTGTAACACAAGGACACATCTCTACTGTTTATAATACACGGCAATATGTGTTAATGAATCAGACATGATGATGTTTCAATATATTTTGTCTTTTTTTTTTTTTTTGCACTTTGTATTTTTTTGTATATTTATTTGTATTTTTTTTTCTCCCTACTTGATTATATTGTTATTTTTCTCAAATACCACAAATAGATCCTTTCCTCACCACCTTTTCTTTCTCTCCTCAACCAGAATGTTGCATGCATTAAAAAAATATACTTGGACATGTACAGATATTCACATTCAATACATTTTCATTGTGTAGCGCTTTTCACAATACAAATTGTTCAAAAAGCAGTTTTACAGAGTGATCTGTTATTACGGAATTACTATAATCCCTAGTATCCGGTTGTGTACTGTAGGTGGAAGGTCATTTAGTGTTAATGCTCCTAAATTATGGGATTCATTACCCATTACACTTCGAAATATCTCATCTGTGGCTACATTCAAGACTCAGCTAAAAACATATCTATTTAACATGTATTTTGGATAATGTGACTATATGTGTCCTTATGTGATTGTAATGGGTGTGTAAATGTATTGTAATGTACAATGTAAAGCGACCTTGAGCTACAGAAAGGCGCTATATAAATAAAACTTCTTCTTTGGGACTAAATTGGGAAAGATTTAGCATATTAAAAACTATATGTTTAAGTGTACTATAAGTGTAACAGTAGTAAACTTTAAGTGCACAACTAGTTCACAATTACATTTCTTGGACAGCACGCCAAATACGCATAACCCTTACTCTACTTATGTGTAAGTGTGAACCGTGAAACTGTCATGAGTTTGGTCTGTTTTTGTCTTGTTTCATGTGTTACAGCTATCTGTCATGTTATTAGTGTTCCCAGGTGTTTCCCAGCCACACCCTCTTGTTATCTTGTTTATCTTGTCTACCCTTGTATTTAAGTCAGTGTGTGTCGTGCAGTCTTTGATTTCTTAATGTTATGTTGCTGGTTTTCCAGTTCCTGAGGTTTCGTATGTGTATCTGAGTTTGTGTATTAAACAATACTACAAATGGATCCTACTGCCTTGTCTGCTTCACCCAGCCGTGAAAGAAACAACAAAAAAAAACAGAAAAGCGCTTCAAAAACTCACAACTCAACCAAATACAGAAACATGCTTCCTGCAGAACTAGGCAAACTTGTTTCAGCTTCTTCTCCAGTGTTTTTATCTGGAGATATGTACTCTTTCAGAAGATGAGTAATAGTAAATTCCTATATGCATTACCAGTGGACTAGCTGACACAAAAATTCAGATACTCAGACACAGAATTAGGAATATATGTTTTCTATGAATTAATATTTTCATACAATGTAAGCTTATAAGACTGTATGTAAAACTATGTTGGGAAAAGGTTTACTTGCTATCAAATGATTAAAAACAATTACAAGCCAAGTATACTTTTAAGTATTCTTATCTTGATCAAAAGATTGAATACCAGAATAGGCTAAACATACTTAGACTTTCCAGTCAGTATAAATCAATTTAAGTGCAATTTTAAGTACATTTGAGAAGTGCATAAAGTATATTTCTGAGAAGTATATTAAAAAGTATCACTGTAAAAAGTCGTTCAGTGCTATTGTCCATATGACTTAATTTTAAAAACTATATTTATTCCAATAAATTAATTTATTTTTCTTTCTTTGTTTTTTGAGTTGTCAAAAAGTAAAAAGTGTGACTATTTTCGTTACTTAATATTTTCTATAATAAAATTAATTTTATCGGACTTCACCATAAATTGATTTTACAAAACTTATTTTAAAAGTTTATATCAGACGTATATACGTAAGAAGACACACGACCCGCCCACCTGCATCCACGGAAGAACAAGCCCGGGCAAATTCTTTACTGTCGTCTCGTCTGTTCCAGAAGTTTATTCGAACGGGGTTTTCTACGGAGCCGGATAATTTATACTTCACGTACCTCATCTCATGTAAGTAACTCTTTGTGTTGTTAAAAGTTATGTTTACCCTAATTAACGTGTTTGTGTTGCGCAATCGCTCTGTCGAAGAGCGCCAATTTCGAATGTGCTCTAACGTTACTTCAAACAGTTTGTCAACTTGAGCCACATACTGTATTAATCTACATGTGTGTGCGTTGTAAGGTATGAGTAATGTTGTCTTTGTGTGATAGTTTAATGTTTCAGAGGTGTTTGTAACTTATTCAAAAACATTGTTGTGGCTTCGACAGTTTGGCAGTGGACTCAGACGCACACGACGCCACAGCTAACTTTAGCTGCTAGCTAAGTGATTAGCTATCGTCGATTGGAGATAAACGTTAATGTGCCAGAGCAGCAGTTAATTTGTCGATTACACAATCCACACAATCTAACCTAAACCACATTGACGAGGGAGCAAACATTTGCCAGTATGAGTGTGGGCACTGTTAGCTTGTGTGGATCAGCACATGGCATAGGTCCTCTTTCACAAGTGTTATTTACTAAAATAAGTTTTGCGATAAACGAAAGTTAATCATTCTTGTCTTGTTCAGCAGGATACTCTTCACATGTATTTTTAAAATGTCTTTTATCAGGCTTGTATTCAAAAGGCTAGTAGAGGTAACTAACTCTTTTTTTTTTTTCTCCCCATTGACAGACGGGATGGCCCTGTAAAGTGTGCAGCACTGTGGTACCAGGAAAGAGTGACATTTTAAAGCATTATAGACTTCATCATGGGACTTTTGGACACAGCCATGCCTTGTATTCATATAGATTGCCCATGCTCTTTTAAATCTCGGAGTTCCTTCCGCTCTCACCTCTCAAGATACCACCCAGAACTGTCACTGCGCTTTTGAACAGTTGTTTTCTTTGTCTGTTCAACATCATTATACTTTGGACATAACGTTGAATTTTCAGGATGTTGTAATGGTTTATCCTTATCATGTTTTATACTATGCTGGAGGTCATACTTTCTGGTGTTAAAAAGTTTATATTTTATACACACAAAATAGACCTGGTGTGAAGCTGCACTTTAAAAAGTGGTCGGTAAGTGAGATCAGTGAGATGTTTGAGTAAAGCTGTTCAAAATATTCACATGCTGTGAAGGTATTATGCTATTGTATTATGCTAAGTTGAGGTCAGAAGCTCATGCTTGTGACCTGTAATGTTAGTGTTAAAATGTTTAAATATGTTCACACTGTACTGTTAAAGGGATAGTTTGTATTAAAATGAAAATTGTCATTTACTCACCCTCAAGTTGTTTAAAACCTGTATGAATTTCTTTCTTCTGCAGAACACAAAGGAAAATATTTTGAAGAATGTCAGTAACCAAACAGTTAACTGGACCTATTGACTTCAATAGTAAGAAAAAAAAGACTATGGACGTCAATAGGTCCAGTTAACTGTTTGGTTACTGACATTCTTCAAAATATTTTCCTTTGTGTTCAGCAGAAGAAAGAAATTCATACAGGTTTTAAACAACTTGAGGGTGAGTAAATGACAATTTTCATTTTAAAACAAACTATCCCTTTAACAGTACAGTGTGAACAACATTTTAACACTGTAAAATGTTTTAATATTATGTATGTACACAGTAAAATATACTGTGAAGGTGTTCTACAAACCTGCACTTTATAAGCTGAGATCATGCTTTTTTTAATGCATGAATAGATGTTATGTAAGGGATAATGTATAGCGAGGCGGTTGTTATAGCGAATACCACCCCGACAGGCTGACTAGGTGCCCGACCTGAAGCGGAGCCTGAAGGGTTTGTATTCGCTATAACAACCACCTCGCTATACATTATCCCGCTTATTACATGGCTACCTACCAAATAAATCAATAATTTGACTCAAAATATTGATTTAAAAAGGAGTTTATTGATTTAAAAACGATTGTATTGCTTCCGCTAAAGAAAATAGTCTGTTCCGTCTCTGAACTGCGTCCTTGGTAACGCTCTGTTTTTCATGGCAACGGTCAGTTATACTAAGCAGCGTCTGTTATCAAGAAATAACACACCGCATTCTACATTGGAATTCTACCAAGCCATGTAATAATGATTGTTAACTGTCCAGCTCATTTTGAATATAGCTTGTGAACTGTTACAAAAGTGCCTGTTGACTTAAAATGTTGTAACATTATGTACACAGTAAAAAACTGTACTGTGAAGGTATTACACTAACCTGCACTTTATTTGCTGAGGGCATACTTGCTTTAATGCCTGAATACCAATGTTTATACTGTACATTTCTACGGTTTTGTATATGGCAATGATTAAAATAAATGTTGGAAATTGACATAATAGCAACTAATTATTTGAAGCCGTTTACACTTCCAAAACAAAGAAAGGGCAAATTGGTCCAAATTAATAAATCAAGACATTAACTACTATTTTTTTCATTTAAAAGTAACCTATTTTATTTAAGTCTAATGTGTATAATATGCTGATATTTTTTACATTGATTGTACTCAATTTTTTTGCTTTTTCTGAAAATGCTACTTAATCTTTTCGCATTCATTGAATGTCACATTATTAAGTTGTCCTTACTCAAAATATCAGTTAGTTCACTAAACTTAAAAAAAGTAGTTGGAAAATGTTGTCTTAATTTTATTGAGTTAGATCCAAGTAACACTTTTAACAGTGTAGACAAAGTATACTTTCTTATTTTTAGTTTAGTTTTATTTTACTCGCCCTCACGTGGTTCCAATCCTGTATGACTTTCTTCTGCCGAACACACAAGGATATTTTGAGAAATGTCTGTTTTTTTCTGTCCATACAATGGAAGTCAATAGGCACCCATGTTGTTTGGTTACCAATACCAGTTTAAGATAAACAGTCTCTTCTGGTTGATAATGAATATAGAATTGCATTTATAAATACATTGTCACATATTCCCTTTTGTTTTAAGATGTGTGTGTGCGTGTGTGTGTGTGTGTGTGTGTGTGTATATATATATTGTTTTAGTCTGTTGCTGGTTATTGTCTTAGCGTGCCCTTGTATTTTTTTTCTTCATAATTTTTTGGATTATATTCTTATATTCTTATCAAATGCTACAAATAGTTCATTTCCTTGCCACTTTTTCTTTCTCTCCTCAACCAGAATTTTATGCATAGTTTAAAAAATAAAAAAGATAATTTGTAAATAATAACTTTTGAATATATTTTCTGCTTTCCAGATAGACCTTTACATGGACATGCACAGATATTCACATTTATTTGTGTAGTGTACTTATTTATTGCAAAGCAGCTTTACAGAAAATGCATACGTCTACATTACAATTACAGAAATGTACATATGCAAATCACCAAGCTAGAAGAAAGGAACAAAAAGCTCATTAAGTGATTATTACAAGTTGTGAACATAAAGATTACAATATATATAAAATGTAGTATTGGTGCATGTTGATTCAGAGTTTGCGTTATCAGACATAAAATACAATAGTTGAAATAATCATTTAAATAATTTATTTAAATAATCCTTACTACCATTACTACTATTATAACCACTGGAAATACCATCATCATCACCATTTTTACCATTAGCAACACTATCATTATTATTATTTACATAATTATTTGTATTAATTATAACCTCATCATCACCATTTTTACCATTAGCAACACCATCATTATTATTATTTACATAATTTGTATTACTTATACTCTCATCATCATCATCATCATCATCATCATCATCATCCTCAGGGGAAAAAGGAGTATTAGGTTTACTATCATCATCAACATGCTGCACATTGTTTTGCTGCACACGCTGTCCAGGTCCTCCATTTTCTTGTCCCACCGATGCATCATCTGGTATCAGGACCTCATTTAGACTGTGATTGTCCTCATCTTCCGCACGAGGAATCCTGTCCACCATCTTGGAGGATTCACCTGGAGTCTGTTCACCTGCTAATGGTGAGAAAAAGAGTTTTGCATCATTAGTAATTATGCCAGTGAATTATCCCTTATTATTTGTGCAGTGATATTAGGTTCAACAATATGAAAAAATAAAACAAACACGTTAATAGACTTTTTAATGTCCATTAAATTATTGACTTGTATATTCCAATCATGTAATATCTAATTAATGTTTGTCTAGATCGGTAATCAATTTGAGCAAACATTATAACACAGTATTAGCTCAGTTTAAAATCTATTATATATATTTCTTTAAAATATGAAGAAAGCAGCGATCAGGAAGATTCTTCGTTGTCAAGTGAGAAGAAAAGGATTAAAAAAGGAAATTACAATATAATAGTGCAGTTTGTAAAATGTAAAATCCCTAAGAAACTTCATGAACTCACCTTTAATGTTGCTTTCTATGAGAGAAAAGTTAAGATCCTTTTTGGAGTCACTAGCTTCAGACTCATTTTTCTTCTTCTGTAGGGAGAGGAGAACTCAATTCAATTAATACCCAAGTTAATACCAAAACAGGCTTTATAAATGTAAATAATGAATCAATGTACCTAATGAATGACATTTTAATGATCTACTATGGCTTTAAATGAAATCCTTTCTGAGCAAAATATCTCTTTTACAAATACTTTACAAAATGATACAAATTACTTTACAAAAACAAACTGCTGAGAATACATGGTCTTCATTGATCCCTGCTGTCAATAAGGCTATAAAAACAGAAGTGTCGCTACATTTTCCTCAGATTATACTTGCCTTTAGACAACAACAGGCCAAAATGCACACTGCGATTCCCACTGTGATTAAGAACACTGCAATGCCCAAAGTGGACGGATCACCTGTCCCGGGTGTCTCTCTGCCTTTTGTGGAATTGGCCTCAGGATTATCCCGTGATGATCCAGGATCTGGGCTGATGGTACCGGGCAGTTGCCCTGTATAACAATAACAAAAACAACAAGAGATATGATTTTGATGTTGTTTTATGGTTTCTTTCTTTAATAATTATATGTCAAAGTCATGACCAATACTGTTTACCTTGCTTAACAGGCATATCTAAAAATTTCATAAAAAGATAAAAATCTAATTGTTTCTGAAAACTCCACCAGATTATTGTACTACATGTCCCCAAGTAGGCCCCTGTGGTGATTGTCATGTTGCTTTATGGTATTATTTTTTAGTTTGCATTCCAAATTCATGACCAATAAGGTTTCCCTTGACATATATTGACATATTCTCGTTTCCTGTTTACACTAGTGGTATTTGGTGTCAATATGAATATTATAGAACGAAACCGTTAAACAACATGAACAATCACCACAGTGGTAGCCTACTTGGGGCCATGTAGAACAATAATCTGATAGAAAACAATTAGATTTTTGTTATTATTTTTTACATTTTTAAAATGTGTGCCGAAGACCGCGCTTCTCCGAAGCGTATAGCGTGACCACAGTACTTTGATTGCGTCATACAGCGTGACGAAGTGGGTCTGGTCTATGCCCTGGATCAACCTGTTAGACCCCATTATGGAATTGTCTAAAACACCTCTCAAAATGCTTTGCTACTGATGCGAAAAACGCAGAAAATCGACCTCAATTCGTATTTTCTTCGGACGATAGTTTCGGAAGCAGTGTGTCGTGATTGACAGCATGATTTCGTATTTATTTTTTAACGTGCCAAAAGATTTTGGCCTCACAATGACCTTTATTAAAATCTTTATTTTTGCCTGATGCATCCCGGACGCACATTGAAAGCAGTGCGGACACGATTGCGCACGGAAATTAAATATGAATAGCCTATGATTTTCGCGTATTTAAACAACAAACAAAAAAGTAGTTGTTGAATTCAGCCTCGACACGCAAAACAAAACATTTCAACATCACGTTATACAGGCTACTAACCGTTGACTACGATTGCTATTTTCTCTATGGAGTTGTTGCTGAAGATGTAGCTGGCAACGTAGCATCCGTCACTGGCATTAAGAAGAGGAGTTAAAGAGACACTGTCCTTCCCAATCTCGAATAAAAACGTAGAGTTGGCACTCATGTTGGTGCATCCAGACTTATTCTCTTTAGGGGAACAGTATTTGAAGATCTCTACCTCCTCTCTGCAATCTGCACTTGCTTTGTATACTATCACTCGACTGATATTCTCCAATCCAGATTTCTTTTCGACTTTCTCTCCCCTTTTTACCTCCACTCTCTCACGACCACTCACAACACCTGTTTAGAAACAAATTAATATGTGTACTGTACATTAGAAGTCACATTTTTTAGATTATAAAATCATTTGATGTTTAAATATCTGAGAACTGCAGTTACATAGGCCTACCTGTAATTAGAAAGATCATTAGGCCTATTGCGAAGAAGCAATTCATTTTTTTTAGCGAGCTTTGCTCGTCACCGGTTAAATACTCTTTGAGAACAGGCTACCTGTGTGGGTGTGGCTAAGTGTGTTGTGTCCGTACAGGTATGGCTAAGAATAAGAAAGTTCGAGAAAGTTTTTTAGCCATAGCCAAACGTATGTTTCATGACCGGTTTAGACCGATTTTGCTATTATTCTAACCTATCTGTTTTGCGCATGTTTTTACTTTGTGGACTGAACATTAGCATAGCGCTATAAACGAGTCACATGTAGGCTACTCACAATTGAACAACATGATCAATTATTTGTTTATCGTGTATTTTTATGATGTTTAATCTTATTATTTCTGTGCCATTTGTATGGGACGACAATAGGAGGACTCCTTTAACAGACTAGTAGCAAAAACACCTGTTACACTTACATGCATAAAAAGTGAGCAACATTTTTTATTTATAGATATTTCTTATTTTCTATGCATAAAATATGTGATTATATTATAAAACAGTGTGTGCTATGAAACAATTATTATTAATTATGTATTATTATGAAACAATATTTTATTTAGAAACTATTTAGTTTACTTTTCTACGAAAGGTAATTTATAGTTTTTAAATGGATAGTTATTAAACATAAAAGAAGATATTTTTAAGAATGATGGTAACCAAACAGTTGATGGGCCCTATCTATCTATCTATCTATCTATCTATCTATCTATCTATCTATCTATCTATCTATCTATCTATCTATCTATCTATAAGATAGATTTCAGAATTCTATCCATTTTAATGTTTCATCTCAGTGATGATCAAAAGCATAAACACACATAGCCTACTGTATGATCCATTCATCTGCAAATTAAACATTAGAAATTGTCATTTTATATGGAGTCTGGCCACTTTATATTATAATACAGCAATCCATTCACATTAAAACTCAAGAATTCACTCAAATGAATTAATGTGTTCGCTCATATTTAATGAGAGACACTGTAAACATACAGTGACTATAGAAGAAGATGGTATCACACTGTATTTTTTCTGTTTTTCCAAACTCGTTTGTCTTCCATGAGAACGTATTACAAAATGTAAAAGCTAGTTTGACGCACCAAAAAAACATCAAAAGTAACATAAAAGTTCTCAAAGGTAAACAAAGGAAGAGGGCAGATTTATCAGTGAATAATGATTTCATTTAGATCTTTTTGTCAAGTTAAGTCAAATATATTTATATAGCGCTTTTCACAATATAGATTGTATCAAAGCAGCTTCACAGTATCAATCAAAACAACTTAACAATGTTTGTTTATTACTGGAAAAAAAAGACATCCACGTTTGGTAGAGCTGATCAATGGTATTAATGATTGGTTAATTTATTTGAATATCCCCAACTGAGCAAGCCAAAGGCAACAGTGGCAAGGAACCGAAAAACTCCATCAAGTGACCTAATGGTGTCCTAAAACTCCATCAGATGACCCAATGGAGAAAAAAAACCTTGGGAGAACCCAGGCTCAGTCGGGGGCCAGTTCTCCTCTGGCGTTTATGAACTCGAGGCCGAATTTACAGTAACTGTAAGATAAAAATTTTTATATGAATGCCTGGCTAAATAGATGCGTCTTCAGTCCAGTTTTAAACTGGGAGAGCGAGTCTGAGCAACGAACAATATCAGGAAGGCTATTCCAGAGCTTCGGAGCTAAATGTGAAAATGCTCTCCCTCCTTTGGTGGATCTGGATATCCTAGGAATGACCAGAAGCCTTGAATTTAGTGGTCTTAAAGAGCGCGATGGATTATAGGGTGACAGAAGATCCGTTAAATAGACTGGAGCTAAACCATTTAGAGCTTTATAAGTCAAAAGTACGGAGCCCCCCTAGTCCCACTTTGGGGGAGAAAAAAAATTATAACTATCTCGTGGCCTCAAGATAGATTTTACTATCTTGAGTTACTATCTTGAGGCCACAAGTTACTATCTTGAGGTCACGAGTTACTATCTTGAGGCCATGAGTTACTATCTTGAGGTCACGAGTTACTATCTTGAGGCCATGAGTTACTATCTTGAGGTCACGAGTTACTATCTTGAGGCCACAAGTTACTATCTTGAGGTCACGAGTTACTATCTTGAGGTCACGAGTTACTATCTTGAGGCCACGAGTTACTATCTTGAGGCCACGAGTTACTATCTTGAGGCCACGAGTTACTATCTTGAGGTCACGAGTTACTATCTTGAGGTCACGAGTTACTATCTTGAGGTCACGAGTTACTATCTTGAGGTCACGAGTTACTATCTTGAGGTCACGAGTTACTATCTTGAGGCCATGAGTTACTATCTTGAGGTCACGAGTTACTATCTTGAGGTCACGAGTTACTATCTTGAGGCCATGAGTTACTATCTTGAGGCCACAAGTTACTATCTTGAGGTCACGAGTTACTATCTTGAGGTCACGAGTTACTATCTTGAGGTCACGAGTTACTATCTTGAGGTCATGAGTTACTATCTTGAGGCCACGAGTTACTATCTTGAGGTCACGAGTTACTATCTTGAGGTCATGAGTTACTATCTTGAGGTCACGAGTTACTATCTTGAGGTCATGAGTTACTATCTTGAGGCCACGAGTTACTATCTTGAAGCCACGAGTTACTATCTTGAGGCCACAAGTTACTATCTTGAGGTCACGAGTTACTATCTTGAGGTCATGAGTTACTATCTTGAGGTCACGAGTTACTATCTTGAGGTCACGAGTTACTATCTTGAGGCCACAAGTTACTATCTTGAGGTCACGAGTTACTATCTTGAGGTCACGAGTTACTATCTTGAGGTCACGAGTTACTATCTTGAGGTCATGAGTTACTATCTTGAGGCCACGAGTTACTATCTTGAGGTCACGAGTTACTATCTTGAGGTCATGAGTTACTATCTTGAGGTCACGAGTTACTATCTTGAGGTCATGAGTTACTATCTTGAAGCCACGAGTTACTATCTTGAAGCCACGAGTTACTATCTTGAGGCCACGAGTTACTATCTTGAAGCCACGAGTTACTATCTTGAGGCCACAAGTTTTTTTTCCCCCAAAGTGGGACTAGGGGGGGCTCCATACAAAAGCAATACCTTGTAATTAATATGGAACTTTATAGGTAACCAATGAGGTGATGATAAAATCGGTGTTATATGATCATATTTTCTTGATCTAGTAAGAACTCTAGCGGCTGCATTTTGGACTAACTGTAGCTTGTTTATTGAAGATGCAGGACAACCAGCTAATAAAGCATTACAGTAATCTAGTCTCGAGGTCATGAATGCATGAACTAACTTTTCTGCATCAGAGACTGATAGCATATTACGTAGCTTAGCAATGTTTCTAAGGTGGAAAAAGGCAGTTTTTGTAACATATGAAATATGCTTTTCAAAAGAAAGGTTGCAGTCTAATGTAACGCCCAGGTCTTTTACTGTAGCGGATAAAGTAACAGGGCATCCTACTATGTTAAAGTCGTGCTGTGAAAGGTTTTGTGGACGGTTTTTAGAACCGATAAGTATTACCTCTGTCTTGTCTGGATTTAATAAAAGAAAATTACGCGTCATCCAATCTTTTATATCTTTAACACAATCTGTCAATTTGGATAATTTAGCGTATTCATCTGGCCGTGATGAAATATATATATTTGAGTGTCATCACCATAACAATGGAAACTAATTCCATGTTTCCAGAATATTACCAAGTGGCAGCATATATATTGAGAATAATAAATGTTTTTGTCACATAAAGTTATTAAATTACTTCAAAAAGTGTGGAATATAACTACTTTTATTATGATACTTTGTCCATTTTGGAGCTTGAAGGTAAAAATATAAATCACATCCACTTTCAGCAGCTCTGTTCAGCAGAGGTTTTAGATAGGCCTATTCTGTGTCTGTGGTCGTCTAACTAACATCTGCTCCTCATAGGAAAGGGACAATGTACCCTTTCAACACCTTGTTCTGGGTCTCCCGTCCGGTGAAACATTGACTGTCCGACCAGAGTGAGTGGAAACACTGACAGATACAGCGTTCTGAGTCTCTGGCCTGTGAAGGAAGAGACAGATGCAGATTTAAAGCTCTGAGATGCTTCTTCTGACGCAGAAATACAGGAACGAGTGTCTGTGTGAGACCAAACTATTACACCAGAATCTATAAGCTGTTTTGAACCAATCGGATGAATGAAAGATTTATACATTAAACAGTGATTTGCCGCCACCTATTGGCGGTTTTAGTTTAATTTCCATCATTTCAGATTTCAAAGTGAGTTTATTGATTAACTTTAAGAATTTTACATAAAAGATTATGCATAGCATTTAATAAGGTTAGGGAAAAAATGCCCTTTATAAAGGGAAAAATGCCACCTCTCAAAAAGTTAATTTCACTATTCAGTATAGTTTGTGAAAATGAAAATAGCCTATTAAATATAATTAGAAAATGTTAAAAATGTTACATTTGTTATATGTTCTCATATTTATTTGTTTTCATTATATATGTTTTGATGACACTTTTACATTCTTAAGGGATCGTTCACCCAAAAATGAAAATTTGCAGTTAATTTGCACTCTCACATCATCCAAGATGTATGGCTTTTTTCATCAGTAGAAAAGTAAAGAAGATTTTTAGTTGAAATCGTGATCCTTGGCAGCCTGGCAAGCCAGACCTACATCAAGATGTTAGGTCTGGGAACTCACCATTGGCATGCCTCAATCCAAGGGGCGAGATAAACGGTTGTCTTTCAAAATCCCTCTGCACGCAATAGGATAGCGCTACAACTAGACATCACATAGAGATAGATGCCCTATTGGCCGCTGTGGCGTAAGAAATGCGGCCGCCATCTTAAACCGGTCATATTTGCGTTGCATAGCAGCAGTAGATGCCAGAGCACTGTGCAGCATATTCCGGGGATTACTTTTCATAAGTAAGATTTAACATTTAACATTACCGCACTATTGGTTGCATTTTGTGAATAAAATATTCAATGTGTCCTGTATCGTAGCTACATGTATGACCTTTGCAGCAAAAAAAACCTGTGTGAAAATCAGTTCAGTGAGATATGATTAATTAAATGCGCTGACAGCTCATTGCACCAGCCAAACAGATTACACTGAGTGGAGCGGATGACCGGTTTAAGATGGCGGCCCCACGGCTCGTCCGCGCTGCGCCAATAGGCAGTAGCGGTCGATAGGGCGTCTATATATATGATGTCTATGGCTACAACCAACCAGAGCAACGAACGCTTGTGACTGAGTGAGTCCCATGCATTTTCCCACCAGCGGAGCTAGTTGATATATTAAACGTTTGCCGTATCCGGTCGGCAAAACTCCAAACACATCTTCCTTTTTTAAGAATGACTTAAGTCTTTGTTATTTTCTCAAAGAAAAGCTTAACTCCAAGTCCTCCAGAGCCGATTCGAAAGATTTTTCCAGCTCGAAAGCCAACGGAGAGTTGCTAGACTACCCTGGCTCCAAAATAAATTTTGCTGCCGCTAGCGTGCTTCTAGATTTCTAGGCTAGATCCTTGGCGATTCATAGCCTAATGCAAGATAGTTAAAGTTCTCTTAGCGATGTCGGGTGATGTCACTTCTTGTTGACTTTTTAAGTATTGTCAAACAAAACGGAGGCTAGCTAGACCCTCCCTCCTCCTCATCCGCGCACTAACCCCCCAAACCCACCCCCAAATCCTTCTTGTCGGTTATTGGCTGGAACAGTGTATGTTTCATGGCGAGGGTTGCTACAGTTTTGTTTTGTTGTTTGTGGTGTCTGCAGAGACTGTGTTTATTTACAGTGTGTTCAGGGGACAGGCAGCTACTGATAGTGAGGAGATGTTTGCTGTATGTGACAAAAAATGTTTTGCTAGGTCTACTGGCAAAAGTAAATTAATACGTGTTGTTCCTGACGATGGTTTGAGGTCTTATGATTCGATAGGTCTGTGCAAGAAGCTGAACATTATTTTCAACATATTATTATTACCTGTCAGAAATTATATGTGTGAATGACCTCAATACTAGGTAGACAATACACAATGACGGTAACATTTGATGGATCGTTTTTGTGTTTGAATGTGTAATTTTAAGTAGAAAATGAACTCCAAATGTCACAAAATGGCAAGTTACTAATCCTAACAACAAACACAATGATAAAATAGTGTAAATTCAGCTGGAAAACAGTGAAAAATCAACCTCATTAATTATTCAAGACCCAGTGCATGATGGGAACACCAGTATCAGAAAAGTTGAGTAAATTACTTAATGTTATATATTACGCTTTCATTTCTACACGATTGAATTGAGTACTACTATAGAATTTACTTACTTTTTAAAATTCTTGCCTGAACTAACTTTTTCATGTAATTTACATTGTTTTTTTCTGTAGAATATAAAATATAGACGGTATATAAGTATATAAAAAGTATGCTTTCTTATTTTTAGTTGAAAAGAAGTATACTAATAGAACACTTGAATAAACGTATTTTCGTAAGGATAATTATTATCGCTGTGTTCAAGATCAGGTTCAGTTGCTTATTTATTTTAAGCTATTCCACCCGAAAGCTTGTTACTATATAAACTTGAATATGTTAGTTTATAAGTATGTAATATTATGTTTTAAAAAAGTATTTAATAAGCTACTCAATCAAAATAGTAAACACAAGTACAAGCCAAGAATACTTAGAATACTTAATTATACTTTTAAGTATATCTCGATCAACAAGTATAGGCCAAATACTTAGACTTTCAAGTAAGTCAAGTATACTTAAGTGCATTTTGAAGTATATTTTTTTGAAGTACATAACGTATATTTCTGAGAAGTACATAAAAAGTAGACTGAAAGTATGCTTTCTTATTTTTAGTTTAAAAAAAGTATACCAATAGCACACTTGAATAAACTTCTTTTTCGTAAGGGTAATGAAGATTGGCCACCAGGCTGGTCCAATTTAGCCATGAAACCTCCCACACTAAAATGAGAGGCGTTTCAGTTTCATTGTCCAACCCCTGTATACAGGTATGTGGCATTTTAACAATCAAGATTTTTTTTCTTATAAAGTTACCCGACCACTTGTTGGAAGTAACAGCATTATTGTTTTGTTTGTTTACCTGTACATTTAACTTGTTTTCATATTGTTTCAGTGGGTGGAGAGGTTGAAGACATTGAAACAGTAAAAGTGAAGGAGGGAGGTTTCCTCAATCTGCATCCAGGACTTCATGATCTAAAAGGAGACGTTCAGATACTGTGGACGTTTGAAAGCGGCAGACAAAGTACTCGTGTCGCACAGATGCATCAAGGGAAAATATACACACATTATAACAAGAGACTCACTGGCAGAGTACAGTTAGACCGAAGAACAGGCATTTTAACCATCTCAGACATCAGGACCAATGAATCTGAACTGTATAAAGCAGTAATCATTGTAAATAAATAGGTCACAGTGGAGAAATACGAAGTGGAAGTTTATGGTAAGTTACAACTGCAGTCAATATGAAAAAAAAAATAATAATAATAATAATATGGTATCAAAGCAATAAGATTCAGGATAATAACGCTAAAAATGGTCTAATTATAGCCTATATGTTTCTGTGTAAAATTGTTGATGTACTTGTGTCCTCTCGTCCTAAAGCACCGGTCACTGTTCCTGCCATCAGCAGACTTAGGTAAAGTTGGTTTTATATTCGCATATTCACACATTCGCGGACTCCCGCGGTCAATAACTCGTGAACTAAACGTTGTTGCTACACACAACACATATCACATATAACTACAGATAAAACACCAGAAGCTACAACATAAATTTCCTCAAAACGATCTTTCCCTCGCACTGGACAAAATACATTGATCTCTATGCGCAGGCTGCTAAGAAGGGACCATCTGCAAAGTGCAAACCCGAAAGAAAGCTTGTTTTGAGGAGATTAAAATAACAAAACAATGTTATTTGTCATGTTCCAAAGGTTGTAGTATGTTCCTACTGACCAGACTGACTTACTACAGGTGGAATTTTGACAGTACGTCCCTTACTGTACGTACAGTATACAAATATATTAATAAAAAAAAATTACAGTAATTCCCCTAAAGTATTTTTTCCTGTTCCAAAGGCTGTACTGCTTTCCTAGTGACCAGACTGACTTACTACAGGTGGAATTTTGACAATAACTCCCTTACTGTACAATTATCAAATATATTTATGTAATAAACATTATTACATGTTTTTATTAAATATGTTTATGTAAAAACTTTAATCACATATAGTGTTTTTTTTATATTTATATTCCAAAGACTGTAGTGCTTTCCTAGTGATCAGACTGATTTACTAAAGGTGAAATGTTGACAATAACTCCCTTACTGTACGTACAATAAACTAATAAGTTCAAGAAAAAAATTACTGTAATTCCCCTAAAGTATTTTTTCCTGTTTCAAATGCTGTAGTGCTTTCCTAGTGATCAGACTGACTTACTACAGGTGAAATTTTGACAATAACTCCCTTACTGTACGTACAATAAACTAATAAGTTCAAGAAAAAAATTACTGTAATTCCCCTAAAGTATTTTTTCCTGTTTCAAAGACTGTAGTGCTTTCCTAGTGATCAGACTGACTTACTACAGGTGAAATTTCCACAATAACTCCCTTACTGTACGTACAATAAACTAATAAGTTCAAGAAAAAATTACAGTAATTCGCCTAAAGTATTTTTTCCTGTTTCAAAGGCTGTAGTGCTTTCCTAGTGATCAGACTGATTTACTAAAGGTGAAATGTTGACAATAACTCCCTTACTGTACGTACAATAAACTAATACGTTTAAGAAAAAATTACTGTAATTCCCCTAAAGTATTTTTTCTTGTTCCAAAGACTGTAGTGCTTTCCTAGTGATCAGACTGACTTACTACAGGTGAAATTTTGACAATAACTCCCTTACTGTACGTACAATAAACTAATAAGTTCAAGAAAAAATTACAGTTATTCCCCTAAAGTATTTTTTCCTGTTTCAAAGGCTGTAGTGCTTTCCTAGTGATCAGACTGACTTACTACAGGTGAAATTTCCACACTAACTCCCTTACTGTACATACAATAAACTAATAAGTTCAAGAAAAAATTACAGTAATTCCCCTAAAGTATTTTTTCCTGTTTCAGAGGCTGTAGTGCTTTCCTAGTGATCCGACTGACTTACTACAGGTGAAATTTTGACAATAACTCCCTTACTGTACGTACAATAAACTAATAAGTTCAAGAAAAAATTACAGTAATTCTTCTAAGTATTTTTTCCTGTTTCAAAGGCTGTAGTGCTTTCCTAGTGATCAGACTGACTTACTACAGGTGAAATTTTGGCAATAACTCCCTTACTGTACAATTATCAAATATATTTATGTAATAAACATTATTACACGTGTTTATTACATATGTTTATGTAATAAACTTTAATTCACATATAGTGTTTTTTATATTTATATTCCAAAGACTGTAGTGCTTTGCTAGTGATCAGACTGATTTACTAAAGGTGAAATGTTGACAATAACTCCCTTACTGTACGTACAATAAACTAATAAGTTTAAGAAAAAATTACTGTAATTCCCCTAAAGTATTTTTTCTTGTTCCAAAGACTGTAGTGTTTTCCTAGTGATCAGACTGACTTACTACAGGTAAAATTTCCACAATAACTCCCTTACTGTACGTACAATAAACTAATAAGTTTAGGAAAAAATTACTGTAATTCCCCTAAAGTATTTTTTCTTGTTCCAAAGACTGTAGTGCTTTCCTAGTGATCAGACTGACTTACTACAGGTGAAATTTTGACAATAACTCCCTAACTGTACGTACAATAAACTAATAAGTTCAAGAAAAAATTACAGTAATCCCCCTAAAGTATTTTTTCCTGTTTCAGAGGCTGTAGTGCTTTCCTAGTGATCAGACTGACTTACTACAGGTGAAATTTTGGCAATAACTCCCTTACTTTACGTACAATAAACTAATAAGTTTAAGAAAAAAATACAGTAATTCTTCTAAAGTATTTTTTCCTGTTTCAAAGGCTGTAGTGCTTTCCTAGTGATCAGACTGACTTACTACAGGTGAAATTTTGGCAATAACTCCCTTACTTTACGTACAATAAACTAATAAGTTCAAGAAAAAATTACAGTAATTCTTCTAAAGTATTTTTTCCTGTTTCAAAGGCTGTAGTGCTTTCCTAGTGATCAGACTGACTTACTACAGGTGAAATTTTGGCAATAACTCCCTTACTGTACAATTATCAAATGTATTTATGTAATAAACATTATTACACGTGTTTATTACATATGTTTATGTAATAGACTTTAATTCACCTATAGTCTTTTTTATATTTATATTCCAAAGGCTGTAGTGCTTTCCTAGTGACCTGACTGACTTACTACAGGTGAAATTTTGACAATAACTCACATACTGTACGTGCTATTGTCAAATATGTTTATGAAAAATTAACTGTAAATGACTGTAACTATTTTTCCACGTTCCAAATTTTGTAGTACTTTGCTAATGACAAGTGTGACTTACTACAGGTGACATTTTGACAATATCTCCCATACTGTACTATTGTCAATTATGTTTATGAAAAACTTACTGTAAATCACCGTAAGTATTTTTTGATGTTTCAAAGGGTGTAGTACTTTCCTAGTGACCAGACTGACTTAATACACGTGAAATTTTGACAATACTTAATAATACTGTATTACATATTAATATAATACTGTAATTCACTAAAATGGGTTTTAAGGTTGTAGAACATTAATAGGGACTACATTATTAATAACAGCAGTGAATGAACCTGTTCACATTGGTGAAGCAAATCTGACAGATAATGTACAGCAAGATCAAAAAGGCATTAAAGATACTGTACAGTGCAGAATTTTATGACCAACATGTAATTTTTGCTTCTTGTACAGCAGGAATAAAAGGGTCTGATTGCACAAGTCCGAGTCCGGTATATTTTTTGTATGCAAGGTTATCCAAAATAATGGTTAGTTCAGAGGATGCTGTTGGCATCATCTTTTCTGACACTGACTCTCCTGTCAATCTGTAGTTGTCCTTCATGGTCAATATTTTCACATATTAAGTCACATAGCCACCAGCCAACAAACTTTGTCCTTACATGACATTTACTTTTATGATCTTTCTCCCCCTCCAAATTCAACTTCAAATTCAACAAAAGTAACGTAGAAAGTCACTGTTGATGTAAACACTGTTGTATTTGTATTATCTTTCTAATTGTCCATGGAATACAACTGTGATTATACATAAAAGTAATTAATTCCTCATGGTTAGAGTAATATTTCAATGTCACCTCTTTATAATTCTGCTGTTGTTGATCCTCTCTTGGTTTAAGTTGTTCTTATATTATCATAAACCCTTTAATTGATTGTTTTGTCACGTCATTTTTACTTTTCTATATTTTATTTTAGTGAAGTGACGATAAAATAAAAATTGAATAAAAATAAATGTGTGTGTTTGAATGAAAATATTGTTTTCAGCACAGTTTTCAGCAACAGTGCAAAATATTGGTATCATGCCTTGGATTATCACCAGACAAGCTACCTGGAAAGATGCCCAATGGTTGTGCTCTCCTTGTTGCAATATAGATTACCACTGTATACAGTTAAAGACCCAAGGACCAAATATGATTAATTAAAACCCCAGGGAGTTAGTCAGTCAATTTAAGAGTCAGAATTATAATAAATGAATGAAAGATTTACTGAAGATAGTTTGTAGTTTCATCATGCAAAAGTTAGCTTCAAGACTCACAAGGAGTTCGTAGGCCGCTCTTATTACAGTTACAAAGATCAGCAATTATACCCTTCACCAAGGTCTAAGCTAAATCACCTGATATGACAAGATATGAAGGCCATGTCCACACTGATACGTTTTTGTTTGAAAACGTATATTTTTTTCTCCGTTTTGGCCTTCCGTCCACACTGAAACGGCGTTTTAAGTCAACGAAAACGTAGCTTTTGGAAAACGCTCTTCAAAGTGGATAAATTTGAAAACTCCGTTTTCGCGTTGTAGTGTGGACTGTGAAGCCGGAGGTATTTGAAAACGATGACGTACGTTTAGTCATGTGATCCATGTTGTACCAATAGATGTTTACCTGATGTTTACCGGTATTGTGCCTGTTATGTGCTATTCACTTTCACACTGTTGCTAAAATATGTTACTTTGCACACTCTTCATATCACAGTACTGCACAGATGATAGAAAATGTACACACATTTGCTGTCCTGCGGCAATACAGGAGAGCAGTCGCGTTTTAGACCAAACATATGGTGACTGAGTGCGACCTGGACGCATCGTGAATGGTGAGATATTTTGCTAAATAAAATTATCATGTTAGAAGAATTGCGCGATACCTTTCTTTATTTTTCCATCTGTCAGTGAGCTTTTGTGAGGTTTCACGCATGCGCAGTAAGGTAAATTTATAAGTTTCTCATCCACACTGAAACGTCTGAAAACGCCTGAAAACGCTAGTGTGGACGGAGAGCGTTTTTAAACGAAAACTCCGTTTTCAAATGTATCCGGATTAATGTGGACGTAGCCGAAGTCTCAAGATCTCAGCATGTCGTTAAACAACTCCTCAAACAGCACTTTTAAGGCCATTGCACACTGAGTCCGAAATTCGCGTCAGAAATTTCCGCACGTTAAAAAATAAACACGACCTCACGTTATGTCAATCACGCTTGCACACTGCCTCCGAAACTTTCGTCCGTCATAAAAAAAAATCGGATCGGGTTCGTTTTTTCTGCGTTTTTCGCATCTGTAGCAAGCAGTTTGAATGGTGTTTGAATGGTGGTTTGACAATTCAGAGCCACCGAATTACGAATCCGAAAAAACGCATACGACAATTTCGGACTCAGTGTGCATTGGCTAGTCTTATTCTTATTAGCACTTATTAGCACGTCTACAGAAGTTCTTAAGAGAATTAACAGAGGTTCAGAATTTGATGATTTATTGTTTCGTTTAAGGTCACCATGATGGAGATTAGCGTTTGCTTTAGTTGGGCTCTTGACCCTTGACTTTGGCACACAATATTTTCTCTGTCTGCTGAATTCTGTGTGTTTACAAAGCACATTTGTTATGGAACGAAAGTCAAGAGAAAATGTGTTCAGATGTTGATGGTTAAGTATTGATGGCAGTCATCATGTAGTGACCCGATTCAATGATTGCTTTCAGTGTCTAATATCGGATTAAAAAGGGTGTCATATTATAGTTTTATTTAAAGCTGCTAAAGTGCCAGCAGTGTTGTGGTATCAGATACAATTAAGAATTTAACAATCAGTGTTCACAAAAAGTTTGCATCTATGGCTTTACTAAAACTAACATAGACATCAAGAATCAGCATATTAATCTCAAAAATGGTGACCATTAAATAACGATTCATACTGCAATGCATGCTGGGTACTAGCATAATACAAAACTTATCCATGGCTCCCAGCATGCATTGCGGCATGAATCACTTTTTAATGGTCACCATAGTTGAGATTCATATGCTGATTATTGATGTCTGTGTTAGTCTCAATGCAATTGATGAAAGCATTTTGTGCACAAACTGTTTGTAAAATCCTTTCTTTTATCTTATAGTCATAGATTTTTTTTAAATCTAATATACACAACATCGATATTCAGGTCTAATTTAAATATATAGGCTAACCTAATAATACATCACTTGTTTAATCAGAGATTAGACTCAGAACCTGAATCATTTACTTATTTGACCACTGATTGAAACTTGCAAAACTTTTTTTCCCAATAAATAATAAAAAAAAAATGTAAAAAATATTTAGACTCAGTAAAAGCTCAGTGAACATGTCATTAATTGATGATTTCCATCATCAAAGCATAACCATTGACACCTGATCATGCTTTCTTTTGACTTTGTGCCATAACAAATGTGTTACAGCAGTCAAACATGCAAATTTGCAAGGGTCAAGAGTCCAACTAAAACAACCGCTACTCTCCAATATGGTGACCTTGAACGAAACTCACTAAATCATCACCTTCTAAACCTCTGTCACTTCTTCTTGTGTCACTCCATCTATGTCTGACTCCGGTTTGACAATAAAAGGCTAAAAGTTTTTGAAATTTTCAGTGCATGTTTGTATGAGGTAAAAGGACAGAACCTCTTGAGGCTCCGCCCCCAGTGCTGGGAGCAGCAGCTCATTTGTGTTTCAAGTTTTTCTTTCATTCAGTGATTTTGCTTGGTAACAGCAGGTGTTCATCAATAATGCTCAATCATCACTTAATTAGTCACTTAAAGGGATACTCCACTTTTTTTGGAAATAGGCTAATTTTACAACTCCACCAGAGTTAAACCGTTGGGTTTTACCATTTTCAAATCCATTCAGCCGATTTTCTGATAGTTTCTGGTCTCATTGACTTCCATAGTGGGAAAAAATATATACTATGGAAGTCAATGGGACCAGAAACTGTCTGGTTACTGATATTCTTCTAAATATCAGAAAATCGGCTGAATGGATTCGAAAACGATAAAATCCAACTGTTTAACTCTGGGGGAGTTGTAATATTAGCCTATTTCCAAAAAAAGTGGAGTATCCCTTTAAATAATTGCTTAACTTCTTGACTGCAATGTATATCTTCTTTTTGTTTTTAAAATTAAATTAAGGTAATCGGTGTCCTCAAATGTAATGAGTTAGCTTAACTTAAAGGATTTGACTTTGTGTGTGATATTGTGAGCTAGTAGTAACAACAAGCACTTAAAAGTTCATTTAAAGTTTGTAATTTCACTGTTTTTACTCAATATATAATATCAAATGTCAAGATATTTGAATGCAGAAGTTTAATTGTCTATTAAGAAATATCCTTGTTTTAGTGGACTTAATTCAGTGAGTTCAGAGTACTCATAACTATTGTTTTTATAAACTTAATTAAATTGAGGTAATCGGTCTCAACTGAAATGAGTTAGCTTAACGTGTTGGGTTTTACAGTGCACCTCTCAGATATTCAATACAGACATTAGAGCAGGTGTGCCCAACCCTGCTCCTGGCGATCGACTGTCCTGCACAGTTTATCTCTAACCCTGATCAAACACACCTGCCTTTAATTTTCAAGTACTCCTGAATACCTTAATTGGTTGTTAAGACCTTAATTGAAGACCTTCAGGTGTGTTTGATTAGGGTTGGAGATGAACTGTGCAGGACAGTCGATCGCCAGGAGCAGGGTTGGGCACACCTGCATTAGAGAATACATGAAATAACATTTTCGATAATCACACTGGTATTTCTATAACAAAGTACAATCTCATAAGCCTAGAGAAGTCATTCAACTCATTTGATATTTAGAAGGAAAATATTGATTAATACCTTGATTAAATGTGTCATTAGATATACATTGAAGCAGCAATGGATTCCAGATTTAAATCATAAAATTGTTGCTTATTTATAACGTTAAAAATATGATTAAGCTAAAATCTTTACAGTTTTTAATCAATGAACGAAATGTGTTGTACCAGGAACAGCAGTTCTAATACCTACTTTTACCTAATACATTTATCAAAATTAATTGAGTAGAGTGATCACAAGGAACATACTTTAACATTTTGAACATGAAGAAACACTTAAGGTGAATTACAGTAATTTTTTTCATTAAAAATGTGTATGTACTGTACTTACAGTAAGGCAGGTATTGGCAATATTTAACCTTTAGTAAGTTAAGTCTGATCACTAGGAACATTCTCCAACCTTTGAAACATGAAAAGAATGCTTTAGGGGAAATACAGCAATTTTTTAATAAACATTTGATAATTGTACGTACAGTATGCGAGTTATTGTGGAAATTTCACCTGTAGTAAGTCAAACTGGTCACTAGGAAAGCACTACAGCGTTTGGAACGTGGAAAAATAGTTACGGTCATTTACAGTTAATTTTTCATAAACATATTTGACAATAGCACATACAGTATGCGAGTTATTGTGGAAATTTCACCTGTAGTAAGTCAGTCTGATCACTAGGAAAGTACTACAGTCTTTGGAACAAGAAAAAATACTTTAGGGGAATTACAGTAATTTTTTCTTAAACTTATTAGTTTATTGTACGTACAGTAAGGGAGTTATTGTCAAACTTTCACCTGTAGTAAGTCAGTCTGATCACTAGGAAAGCACTACAGTCTTTGGAACAAGAAAAAATACTTTAGGGGAATTACAGTAATTTTTTCTTAAACTTATTAGTTTATTGTACGTACAGTAAGGGAGTTATTGTGGAAATTTCACCTGTAGTAAGTCAGTCTGATCACTAGGAAAGCACTACAGTCTTTGGAACAAGAAAAAATACTTTAGGGGAATTACAGTAATTTTTTCTTAAACTTATTAGTTTATTGTACGTACAGTAAGGGAGTTATTGTCAAAATTTCACCTGTAGTAAGCCAGTCTGATCACTAGGAAAGCACTACAGCCTTTGGAACAGGAAAAAAATACTTTAGGGGAATTACAGTAAATTTTTCTTGAACTTATTAGTTTATTGTACGTACAGTAAGGGAGTTATTGTCAAACTTTCACCTGTAGTAAGTCAGTCTGATCACTAGGAAAGCACTACAGCTTTTGAAACAGGAAAAAATACTTTAGGGGAATTACAGTAATTTTACTAATAAACATTTGACAATTGTACGTACAGTATGCAAGTTATTGTGGAAATTTCACCTGTAGTAAGTCAGTCTGATCACTAGGAAAACAATACAGCCTTTGAAACACGAAAAGAATACTTTAGGGGAATTACAGTATTTTTTTTAAATAAACATTTGATAATTGTACGTACAGTAAGGGAGTTATTGTGGAAATTTCACCTGTAGTAAGCCAGTCAGGTCACTAGGAAAGCACTACACCCTTTGAAACAGGAAAAGAATACTTGAGGGAAAATAAAGTAATTTTTTTAATAAACATTTGATAATTCTACGTACAGTATGGGAGTTATTGTCAGAACTTTACTTTGTTTATAATGGTTTCAATGTTCTTTTAAAACAAATCATTCCTCTATAAATACATCCATGAAGTAAAGAAGTTACTGTTTTCAGCCATTACTGTTTTAGCCTGTGTGTTAGGGGCACACAGTCAAAGACCCAGAACCAGATATGATGAATGAAGAGCAGGAGTCAGAATTATAATAAATTAAAGAAAAGATTTACTGAAGATAGTTTTCAGTTTCATCAGCAGAAGTCAGCTTCAAGACTCTCACAGAAGTTCGTAGGCCGTTACAGAGATCACAGCAGTTATACCATTTCCAAGGGCATTGATTACATCATTGCTTACAGGCTAGCTACTTCTGATTGGCTAAGTACACACATAAAATCTAAACAATTTTCCACACATATACAGATAAACTGAAGCATATCTCCATATGCAGCTGAAACTCGGACCCTGAAGTTAGGCACGTCGTGATCTTCCAGTTCGCAGATTTAGGTTGCGGGGCGCCAGCATGTCCCAAACAAGACTCAGTCAATCTCCAACAATGCCAGTGGTTCCTTAAGAAAGGTCTTCAACATGTGTCAATACATACATCTGTTTTTCTAGGGTACCCTGACGACTATAAGTCACAGGGGTCATTGAAGTCTATAGTTTAAGGGAACCTTTCTCAGTTAAAGCCTTACTTTCCAGTTAGACTCTTCTTGAGAGAAATAACGCATTGTCTTGATGTTTTGAGAATCCCCTGTTTATATTTAGAGAAAGAATGTATTATCTTGATGTTTTGAGAGAACTCTCCTGTTTATTGTTATAGCCTAGCCAAATCCAACCTTGGAAAAGCTGTGTGTCAGTGTGTGTGTGTGTTCGTCTTTTTGGTTGCAGGTTAACAAAACATCTTTCCATATTTCATTTCTGGAAGCTGGGCTAAATGAGCAAGCACTGTTACTGCATTCAGATATCAAATACAGATATTAGAGAATACATGAAATGAACATTTCAGTAATCATACTGGTAACTTCTATAACTAAGTAAAATCTCACATGCCTAGATAAGTCATTCCACTCATGTAATATTTAGAAAGAAAACCTTGATTATAATCACTCATTATACATTAAAGCATCAGTTTATTCCAAAACCCACACCCTTCACACCCAAAATAAACATCATGTTTGCTGTCATGCTTTCTGAGTACTTGTCAATAATCTGATGGATTCAGTGCCATGGACAGTGATATTTCTGCAGGACTGTAAACATCAATCAATGCACATGAATTGTGTTATTGTGAGAGTTTAATGTTAATTGAAGATGCTATACAACAGGAAAACATCAAATACGGTTAGGCCATTCTTTTTATTCAGCACCTGGAGAACACTGTTACACTGTAAAGTCTTTATTACACTTAAAAACAGAAAAAAAGAGGTGTACAGATGTTCTGTAGGGTCCAGACAAGGCCATCCAACTTGTTTTGGAACAGTCGGCCCATCCTTTCAAAACCTATTGAAATAAATCATCTGTCATTAATAAAACCAACACCAACACTGTTCTTGTTCATTTTGATTTCAAATAAATAAATACAAATAAAAATAAACAGATGTAAAATGAAGCGATTAAATATGTTCAGGAGATTACACATGATTTTCCACTTTCTACAGTCTGGATTGTTACTAGATTACAGTTCATGTTGCCTACATGTTCATTCTTTATTATTTCCTAAACACCTTTTTAAACACCATCATTGTAATGCAGTTTTTATTGTTGCTAAACGACATTCTATTGAATTAGAAAACATAATGTAAGAGATATTTGCTGGTACATCTGTAGGTGGCTAAAATATAGTTGTCTGTTTGCACACGATGAAAAACAATATAAACTTTTTAGACGGTCCCTATCTTGGTTACCACACAACATTGAATATTCAACAAAGTGTGTATGCATTAAAAACATACTTGCCCATTTCGATCGATTATAGAAAATGTTGTAGTTCACAATCTGTGTGATCAATATCATGTAGCTGCTTCGAATCGGGGAAAAAAAAGCTTTATTGACTATTTAATTGAAGAAGTTCTTTAACGCGAATGTGCGAATATGCGAATATAAAACCAACTTTACCTAAGTCATCAGCAGCAGCTCTGTACACACATCTACAGGTCTGTCTCTCTTTATATATGTCTTTTTGTAATAAACATACAATTATCATCTAAAAATTGACGTCATGTTTCCTGATACCAGGAGGGGTGCAGGCCAGGGCACAAAGTGTAAAACATTTTCTTTGAAACATCTTGCACTGGCGAATCACAATAAGACTAATCATAAGTTAAATATACAAAGTAAAAAAATAAAAATAAAAAAAAACACTTAAATAAAGGTAATTTTCCTGATTATTTCACCATTAAACATTTAATATCTAGTTGTGATTTGTCTGGCTTTCAATGGGGACAGAAAATTTCCAATAACACGCACACTTGACAGGTTGCACCTAGTTATGATTAGTGATAGGAAAACAGGATTTTGAACTTGATTCAGAACTCTGAATCATAAATTGCTTTGTAAAATGATTTACTTTTTTCGAAACTAGTGGCACCTGCTGGTCAAAACAGTGTAAAGGCAACGAAACACCAGTACAAACATGTATAATGAGTAATGGCACTTTTTAAAAACCAATTGCAAATGCTATTAAATGTAATATACACATAATTAAATACCATTAAATATTTTAATATATTAAATAATTAATTTGCAGTCCTTGATTTGTGTTATTAGTCAGGGCTTGACAATCAGTTTATTTTTTTGTAAGTATTAAAATGAATCAAAATGATACAAAAAATGAATCTAGTACAAGACACTCATTCATTAACCAGATCAACGTCATCTAGCACCAAACCTGTAAAATGGTTCGAAACATTATGACGTAACGAAGCCTCGTTTGCTGAAATCACCTGGCTGACTTACATTGACTATGTTTGTTTGAAGTGCAATAAAAAAAATAAAAAACCTGACTTGCCGAGATTAAAGCTCCGAACCACTGAATCGAAACAAAAGATCCGCTTCTTCATGAAGCATGTGTTTCGAAAGCGCCCGTCATCACTAAATATTAGTTAGGACGTGGTGACAGACTGCAGTAAAGTGCCAGGACTTTTCAAACACTCAAATAACTTAATCTTACAAACTACTGTCCACCAGGTACTGTTACATCACAGGGATCACAAGCAAGCAACAGCGCCACCCATCCACAAACAAACTCATTCACTAATAATCAAGGTAGGCTACAATCAACTTTTTGACACAATGCCATTTGCTTGTGTTTCCATAAGGTACTTATGTGTAGAGCTAGGTTTATGAATAACACCCTGACCCTGCCTGTGTGTGTTTCTCCTGAATCCTCAGATGCTGTGGGGAGTTGTGGTGGTGAGGTGGAGGTTCTGGTCAGACTGGTTCTGTCTGGTCTGGTGGGGATTGCCACTGTTGTCTTTCTGGTTGATCACATAAGATGTTGCACTGCCCGAAGACAAACTCAATCCTCCGTGTGATGCTGATGATTATCACGTGATCAGTGTTTTCTTATTTTAAGCGATGCATATCGCCATTCGCACTTAGAGTAGAGTCACTTCTACTAAGGTCTTCTTTATGCACAAAATAAATCTGATTCTTCCAGTCTGACGTTGATTGTAAAATATTACAAAATATAATTGTTAATAAAATACACACAGCAAGTTAAAGTGTAAAGTGTTTATTAAGTGTATTGCACTGAAAAAAAATGGCGTAAAAACAATGTTAACAATCAATTACTTAAAAATACATTCAATACTTTAATGCTTTTCACATTTTGTTTGGTAGTATGGCTCATATTTTAAACAGCAGCACCAAATTTAAGACACACTTCTCTTGATATAAAATTGTAGGTTGTAACAGGACTTTAAATAAAAAAAATACTAAAAAAGTTTTAATAATAATGTAGAAAAATGTAGATGTGACTTTAAAAGGGTCATACCACCACAAAATATTTGAGAGCACCTGAGCAATGGCCACAGACATCTTTCAGGCACTTATAGGCAGCTTTGTAGTTAATACTGAATGCAATTTTGTTGTAGAGATTGCTAACGGTTGATGAGCATTATTGCAACTTGGCACATATAAACTATTTTACAAGAACTTCAAATGTGGTTCATCCAAGCAGAGTCTAAAGAAATGTTTTTTTGTTTGTACTTCAAATGAGAATGTGTATATAATGTGCTGTAACATGGAAATGATAATGAATGTATTTAAGAATAATCTTATCTTTGGTCTAAATGCATTATGTTCCAAATAAAAAAAAAGAAAATCAAATGAGATGAAGTACGCTCAATTTGTTAAATTCTAAAAAGTGAGAAGCCCAAGGTTATGAAACAGAAGTGCAAATTTCTAGCAAAAATAAATATATATTTATACATACACAGTTAAGGCCTCATTATGCTTCTGCGTCAACTCCACGGCGTCGTTGCCGTTTTATGGTTCTGCGTCAGGTTGCGGTGCATCTGACCAATCACAGCCCTTGGGGTCTGGCGTCGCCTCAACGCATAGTTACAATTTTTTGGAGGTGCACGTCGAGCTATGGCGTAGGGGCCGGAGAGGGGTTCGCGGCGATGCAGAGGGGTCTGCGGGGGTACGCCGTCGATTCGACGCAGAAGCATAAAACAGGGTTTAATGTATATAAGGAAGCAGCTGAAGGAGAGAGAGAAATCTATTTGCTACATCATGACTACAACCTACTGACTAAAAACAGCTTATGAAAGGTCCAGCTTATATCCCTCATATCCTATTACACCATTTCATGAGCATCTTATAATTGTGGACCTTGATAAGATTGGTCCGGACGAGCATCTGTACTTCCGCACTTCTGTAAAACAAAACAAAACCACAATTACAGAATGTAAACCTATTGAATTGTAAACTTGTTGAAGCTAAAATACATTTAAGTGCAGTAGTTCTCCTCAAAAAAAAAAATTTCTTGTGGTAAGAACATGCATGGTTTTGTTTCTATAAATTGAATATGGTATTTATAGTTGTCACACTTTTTACTCCCTCAGCAATGGTGCTGACATGAATTTACACATGGTTTGTCTTAAAGCATATTAAAGTGTATTTTCTGCTTAAAACTGCAGTGAACCAAAGACAGTCTCAAAAACACGGTTTGAAATCGCTGGTGTTTCTGACGTCACAAACTACAGTAACCAATCAGATCAACGTGTGATCGTCAACAAAGCTGAGTGAGTGAGTGAGTGGAGGCAGGGCTCATTTGCATATTCATAGAACCGCGTATACTAAATGAGGCAAGGGTGTAGAGTTGCATTCAAACTATTCTAAGGCTGAAGATTTTTTTTTCACAGGAAAAAACGTTTAAATATCTAATTTTGGTGAGTTTTGAGGGATTTAATTATTGCCTACAGGGGGACTTTAACAACAAAAAATTATTGAAAAATTCACTTCATTAAAGTTCTTTGAAGGGTGAATGATGTGTGGATTGATTTTGATTGAATATTTTGTGCACAGTAAAAAAAAAATATATATATATATATATTAATCCTAAGTACATATCCCAATATGAATATTATGAGACTTACCTTGTATATTAAAAAAATAACCAAGACGACGACAGCTGCTACTGCGATTACAGAGAGTAACCAAATTAAGATGGAACTTTGTGAACGTTGTTGAGGACGTTGTTGTGGACCCTCTGTAAAGAATGGCAAAAACAGGAAAAAACACAACTTTAAAAGAGTTCACACATCAGATATACCTCAATCAGCTCATATCAGAATCCGATTATCTTACTAAAGCAGTATTTCTGTTTGCAATGAGGACAGTAAGATTTATTCTTCTTGACACCTTAATTTAGCCATCAAACAATGGAAAAATGATACAACTGAGGCCAACATGCTACAAGTGCAGGAATGACTCACAACAGTTTTGACTCACAATATTACTGTAAAATACTGACCTTCAACTTGAAGAATCAAGTTCCGGAGATCCTCATATCCATTGAGGAGTCGGACTACTTTGTATTCGCCAGAGTTACTGACGTTGACATTCGGGATGATGAGACACAAATGGCCTGAGTAAACTTGAAACTGGCACACCGATGTTGGTTGGTTACTACATGCCCCTTTATTGCAGAAATATTGAGCACTTAATTCTCCTCGATGAAATGCCATCAGCTGATCATCCTTATTCAGTGTAGAAATGTTTAAAACGGGTTCGTTCACAGTCTCTCCCTGCTGAACGGTCTTCTCAGTCGTGGGAACATTAGAGCTTGTGCAGCTCGCCAGTGGAAGTAACAGTGCAACTGAAAAGGTATAGAAATATTACTTTAAACAACATATGCATTTAAAGAATTAGTTCACTTCACAGAATAAAGATTTCCTGATAATTTACTCGCCCTCACGTCATCCAAGATGTTCATGTCTTTCTTTAGTCGAAAAGACATTATGTTTTTAAGGAAAACATTCCAGGATTTTTCTCCATATAGTGACTTCAATGGGGTCCAATGGTTTCAATGCATCAATGCAGCTTCAAAGGCTCTACACGATCCCCGCTGAGGAATAAGAGCCTTATCTAGCCAAACCATCGCTCATTTTATAAAAAATAAATAAACATTTATATACTTTTTATCCACTAATGCTCGTCTTGTTTTCCGTATTCACGTTGAAAGGTCACGCGTGTTCCGGTTCATAAATGTAGGGTAGGGTGAAAAACATCTAATTTTCTCCTCCAACTTCAAAATCGTCCACCATCATTGTTTTACCTATATATAAATAAATGGCGTTCGCTTTGTAAACATTAGGTCGGTATGTCCCCCTCTGTCGCGCTTGACCTTTCAACATGATTATCGGTAGGTAGGGGAGAACCGGGGCGAAAGTAATGCAGGACGAAAGTAACAAAGCGATTTTCTCAGAGCCCTGACTATAGCATTTCAAACTATGTCAGCACGTTCAGTACGCAACCCTTGACGGAGCTACCACATTTCACATGATTTCGTCATTGTTTCCCGCGGTTAGGTCTGGAAAGCAGTTTTCGAGTATGATAAGTAAATTACTGAAGCGGTATTTTTTTATATTACAAGTTGTGATTTTCGTTTCATGTGTCACACAGTAATGCTCAATCTACAGGTTATTTAGTGCTGTAACACATCCTGAAGTTTGCCTTTTCAGAGTTTTTCCGTATAAAAGTAAATCAGGTTTAAATGTCAGGAGTTCCTGTCGGGACGAAAGTAACACTTGTTTTGTTACTTTTGTCCCGCTACAGTGAAAACGTCTCGGTTACGAATGTAACCCTCGTTCCCTGAGTGAGGGAACGGAGACGTTCCGTCGGATGACGACGAATGGGGTTTCGCTTAGAAAGCCTATCAGCTTCGAGTATACAAAACGAGCCAATGGCAAGCAAATGCCATGGGTCTGCGGAATTTGCATGACGTAACTCTGCCCCACCTCGTGGGTATAAAAGGAGGAAGTCCTGCAGCAAGCAGATATGTTTCTTCGCTGAGGAGCCAAGACTGAGCTCAGGCGATCCCCGCGGTATACAGCGGAAGTGGCAAGAAGACGGAACGTCTCCATTCCCTCACTCAGGGAACGAGGGTTACATTCGTAACCGAGACGTTCCCTTTCGTTCGTCACTCCGAGTTCCGTCGGATGACGACGAATGGGGTTACCAGTCTAATCACGCCACCTTCACAGCTGTCTTCCAGTGCCCTGCGTAAATCTGAGATCCCTGTCATACTGGACAAGTGGGACTCCTATTTAACACAGGAATACCAAGGTACACTGGGGAGCATATCCCAAGGTTTAGAGGAACATGCAAAATATACCCAGCCCAACGGGGGGGGGGGGGGGGGGGGGGGGGGATTTAGAATACACATATGACCCGAAGGATGCATATGGGGAATACACTGGGGTATCCAGCCACAGGTGGAAAAGTTTTAAACCCCAGGGGTGGCAAGGTGGCTTGCCAAGGGAAGACACATGCTCAGAGAGGCTTACAGTGGGAATACACATGTGGGGGTTGCTCCGTAGAGGGACCATGCACACGGGAGGCACCTAGCCGACGCTCAGGCACAGAGACACTGGGTCGACGTCAGGAGTGCAGGAGGAACTCAGGGCTTTCGAGGAAGCTCACCTGAGGAGAATATCGCACGCATCCAGTCCGCGGAGTGGAATGGCGAGCAAGCGAAGACACCTGAGCAGGTCCTAGTGCCGGCTGGTTGAAGCGAGCACACGAGAGGACACAGGCTCCACTCGGAGATTATAGAATCTGGCGAATGTGTTGGGTGTCGCCCAGCCTGCAGCTCTGCAGATGTCTGTTAGCGAGGCGCCATGCGCTAGAGCCGAAGAGGACGCCACACTCCGGGTGGAGTGGGCGGTCACACCAAGGGGGCAAGGTCGACCTTGCTGCTGGTATGCCAAAGCAATGGTGTCCACTATCCAGTGAGACAACCTCTGCTTGGAGAGAGCTCTTCCCTTCAGCTTCCCACCATAACAGACAAAGAGCTGGTCTGAGGTCCTGAAACACTGCGTCCTGTCTACATAGGTGCGGAGAGCACGTACTGGACAGAGCAGTGCCAAGGCTGGGTCTGCCTCCTCCGGGGGCAGCGCTTGCAGGTTCACCACCTGGTCCCGTAAGGGAGTGGTAGGAACCTTGGGCACATATCCAGGCCGGGGTCTCAGGATCACGTGAGAGTAAGCCGGCCCGAAACCCTCTTAACAGAGGCCAGAGCAACCAGGAGCACTGTCTTCATCGACAGGAGCTTGAGCTCCACTGTTTGCAAAGGCTCAAAGGGAGCATGCTGCAGGGCAGTTAAGACCACTGCGAGGTCCCAAGAGGGAACGAGAGGAGGGCGAGGAGGATGTAATCTCCTGGCTCCTCTAAGGCAGTGTTTCCCAACCCTGTTCCTCGCGGCACACCAACACTGCGTGTATTCTGTGTCTCCCTAATCAAACACACCTGATTCAACTCATCAGCTCATTAACCCATGTGATTATGAGCTAATGAGTTGAATCAGGTGTGTTTGATTAGGGAGACACAGAATACACGCAGTGTTGGTGTGCCGCGAGGAACAGGGTTGGGAAACACTGCTCTAAGGAACCTGATGACCAGGTCGTGCTTTCCCAGAGACTTACCTTCTATCAAGTCATGGTGTGCGGCGATAGCGGCAACATAGACTTTGAGGGTGGAGGGAGACAGCCTTCGCTCCAACCCATCCTGAAGGAAGGAAAGCACGACGCTGATCGGGCATTTCCGGGGGTCTTCTCGGCGAGAAGAGCACCAGCTGACGAAGAGGTTCCACTTCAACGCATAGAGGTGTCTCGTGGACGACGCTCTAGCGGAAGTGATGGTAGCTACCACCGGAGGTGGAAGGGTACTCAAACCTACCTGGTCCCGTCCCGTGGGCGACCCGCCGTGTCAACCGCCTCCGGGACAGAGGGGGACGAGGAGAGCGTGGCTTGTGGGCGGCACTCTGTGTCGTCCGAGAACTCTGTGAGCTCAGGGAAGAGGGGTTCGTTTCTGTCTTTAACCATTTTAGGGTACTGCCCACCCGTGGGTGAGCAGCGGGGAAAGGAGAACAAAAGATTCTCCCCTGGCCCTCCACCGGGGGAAGGAGTGGTCCTGCTATCATCTCCTGGGAAACGAACATCATCCCTGAGCAGCCCGTCTCAGGAGCGCCGCTTAGCCTGGCGTTTAGCGGGGGGCGGGGCGGGAGAGGGCTGTGGCGCCTTCTTGCGGCTTCCTCCGCGCCGGGGCCTGGGTGGAGGCTGCTGCGTAGGCCAGGCGGGAGGGGCGGGAGCCGCAGGAGGGCGCCCTTGGCGGCGAGCAGGCTGAGGATTCTGCCCGACCTGACGGGTGGAGGCAGCAATGTTGAAGATTTTATTATTTACAAAACAAGTAATTTAGCCTTATAAGAATACACAATTATTTATTTCTCTGTGTTTGACTTTGGATTTCCTCTGTGTGCCTGTAACAAGACCTTAAAGGTTGAGGCAGCAGTCAACTCTATTCTAAGATGTCACATGGTACAGGACCTTCACCCATCTATAGGATGTGTTACCTTCTATGGAAGATGATGTATGTATTTAACTCTGAACCCAAAAAGACTCGAGAGGGCCAGTGGGCCGGATGGCCAGAGCGCTCGGCTTTGTTGGAGCGCCGTTCTATGGAACGGAGCGGCGTTCCAGAATAAAGTCTAATTGTTTTTGAATCAAAGATCTCTGCGAAGTTATTTACAGAAAAGTTGAAACCACTTCACGGGTCGGCGGGGCAGAATATGCTTAATCGCCTCAGTCTGCTTCTGCGCGGTGGAGAACTGCTGGGCAAAGTCCTCCACGGCACCGCCGAAGAGGCTGGCCTGGGACAGGGGCGCATCAAGCAGACGAGTCCGCTCGGAATCCACCATGTCAGCCAGGTTCAGCCACAGGTGTCTCTCCTGGACCACAGCTGTGGACATCACCAGACCCAGGGAGCGCACGGTAACCTTCGTCGCCCGGAGGGCAAGGTCGGTCGCGGCGCGCAGCTCATTGAAGAGGCCTGGGTCTGTCCTGCCCTCGTGCATGTCTCTCAGCATTTGGGCCTGATAGACCTGCAGAGTGGCCATAGCATGCAAGGAAGCAGCTGCCTGTCCCGCCGCTCTGTAAGATTTCGCCACCATGTTAGATGTGAATCTACAGGCTTTGGAGGGGTGCTTAAACTCGCCGCGAGAAGAAGCACTCTGAGGACACAGTTGCATCGCAACAGAGCGTTCAACTGGGGGAAGTCCAGTGTACCCACGGGCAGCCGCCCCATCGAGGGGAGGAAAGGCGGATGAGACGAGCGAGCGGTCCCGAGAAGACAAGGGTGTCTTCCAGGACTTCGAGATCTCATCATGCACATCCGGGAAGAATGGTATTGGGGTTTGCCGTGGACGCGGGTCGGCGGCTTGGCCCAAAAACCAATCATCAAGGCGCGAGCGCTCAGGGCAGGGTGGTGGCCGCCACTCAAGCCCGATGCTCGCAGCCGCCCGGGAAAGCATGGCCGTCATCTCCGGATCCGATTCAGGCACAGCCGTATGCACACCAGAGGGTGGCAGCTGTGCTGAATCTTCACTTCCAGAAGATTCAAACCCACCTTGTGATGCTGCTACAGACATCGCATCTTCCTCTGTAGCTTCAGCCGAAACACGCGGGGCACCCGAGGGTGGTCCCGCGGGAATCGACAGTTCACTAGCGGGCACCGTCATGCAGGGGGGTTTGACGCGTGGACCAATGGTCGGCGCTTTTTGCCAAACCGTGACCCTCAGATCACCCTGGCCACCAGCCGAAGTAGCACCCCGCGAGGGAGCACTAGATCGGGGTGTGGCAGAGGGGACTCTCACTCTTACGAGCTCATTGAGTCTCGACCGTAATGACGCGATGTTCATGTCTCCACAGAGAGAACATGACTCATCCACGAGCGCCGCTCTAGCATGCCCAATGCCCAAACACACTAGACAACGCTCGTGCCCATCAGAGTCCGAAACCGATCTGCCGCAACCAGAAGTACACGGCCGAGGCATCTTTAAAAAGACGTGCCGTGTGCAAGCTCTTTTGTGAGAGAAACACTCAAGTGTTGAAGCGCCCGGGGAGACACACAATCTCTGGCAAACCACTGCACAGATAAGCAGGAAGCGCGCGCCCCGCCGGAGATTGCCGTCACACCAACACTGAGGAACTCGTTCGTAAAGCTGACAATTCAGAGATGGCTTGTGGAGTGAAGAAATAAACTTGGCTCCGAAGCGAAAACATATCTGCTTGCTGCAGGACTTCCTCCTTTTATACCCACGAGGTGGGGCGGAGTTACGTCATGCAAATTCCGCAGACCCATGGCATTTGCTTGCCATTGGCTCGTTTTGTATACTCGAAGCTGGTAGGCTTTCTAAGCGAAACCCCATTCGTCGTCATCCGACGGAACTCGGAGTGACGAACGAAAGGGAACATATTGTTACATTATGGTGAGAATTTATGTTATGCTTATTTTATTTAATTTTCATATTTTTCATGAAAAAACATTTCATAAAATGGATTGACATTAAAAAATTATTGAAACATTTGATTATACTGAAATTTAAAATGAAAATGTTGAATTAACTAGTTTACTATTTTATCTTTTGCAAAGATAAAGGCCAAAATATGTTTGCAGTTACATGTTAACAATGTCATACTCAAGTATATTTAGGCTAATAAAAAAATAAAAAAACAAGATCTAGCAAAAAAAATCTAGCTTGTATATTGTTGTTACTTTTGACCCACCTGTGTGTTACTTTCGTCCCAACTGACGGGGTCGAAAGTAACATGAGCAGTCTTATGTTAAATGTGAAATTATAATGAAGTTGTTCTACATTTAAAACATTGATGGACCATACTTGTGAGTGACTGACCACAGCAAAAATATATCTCTGTCTAAAACATCATCTTTTAAAATTACGTTTTTCTGAAAAATGTTACCCCCGCTCTCCCCTAATGTGTGGCGCATCACAGATCTGTAAGACGAGCATTTGTGGTTAAAAATTAAAAGTGTACAAATGTTTTTTTTAGGGGGGAATTGAGCGATGGTTTGTCTAGATAAGACTCTTATTCCTCGGCTGGGATCGTGTCGAGACTTTGAATCTGCACTGAAACTTACATTTGGACCTTGAACCCGTTGGACCCCATTGAAGTCACTATATGGAGAAAAATCACGGAATATAAAAAAATAAAAAAACATAATTTCTTTTCGACTGAAGAAAGACATGAACATCTTGGATGACGTGGGGGAGAGTAAATTATCAGGAAATTTTAATTCATTCTTATTCACAACTTCTTTTTTAACTTCTTAATACTTAACCCTTTCTATTATTTTATAGCCTACATTTTCTTTAATTTACCTGATTTCATTATTTATTTTCTATATTGTCTTTTTCTGTACTGTATATCCCTTAAATTTTAGTTTTTTTTGCCATTTAAAAAAAGTTATGAACAACACGAAAAATTGTGGCGAAAAGTGTCCCAAATTCCTACGACTGAAATCAGTCAAATCACTGTATGCGGACTTGCGGATACCATGGGAATACATTTGTACACTGAATGATACCTGTTGTCCGTGACATCACTTACAAAACATTTTTTGTTCTGAACTTCATATATAGCTCACTCCAAAACAAACATTTAACACATTGAAGGTTAGTGGACAGGCTGTCAATAATTAAGCATTTAGCCGTTTTCTCACAAAAGTAGTTTATTAAGCATACTGAAGCATCGGCATCCTTTTTTAAAACAGACTCTTGTCACCTTCCCAGTTTAGTTATCTTCCCTAGGGGAGGAGAAAATTATCATTACTTATTACTATTACCATCAAAATCATTATATTAATTTATTAAAGTTTTTGAAGTCATACTTGTATGAACCATACTTAAATAATCACTCATTATTACTAATTAAAATAATGTAACCATTCCAGTTTGAATTACCATGTATTACAATTAGGGCTGTCAAACGATTAATCGCGATTAATCACATCCAAAATAAAAGTTTGTGTTTACATAATATATGTGTGTGTACTGTGTATAATTATTTTGTATATATAAATACACACACATGCATGTATATATTTAAGAAAAATGTGTTATTAATATATAAAATGTTTATATTTATATATATATTATCAATTATGTATAAATATATATAAAATATATACATGCAAATATTTCTTAAATATATACATGCATGTGTGTGTATTTATATATACAAAATAATTATACACAGTACACACACATATATTATGTAAACACAAACTTTTATTTTGGATGCGATTAATCGCGATTAATCGTTTGACAGCCCTAATTCAAACTGGAATGGTTACATTATTTTGATTTATTCTCATTAGGTGCATGTCATAGCATGAAGACTAAAGGGTGGTGTGAACATTCAGGGGACTTTTGGACATTGGGACAGTTCAGCTGATTGTATACTGAAGTTGCTGAGGCGCTCAACAGGTTCTTCAGTGTATGATTAACAAGGATGATGATGTCATTTTTTGAGTTGACATTTATGCAGGTCATACATACATTTCTTGAGCATGAGTGAGATAAGAGCTATAATGAATCTAATGATCTACTGCCAAACAGAGGTACAAAGCCCATCTTTTGTGGTAATTTAACATATATTATACTGTTCAGTAATATCAACTGTAAATATTCAAACTTTCATAGTTTTGTCATGTTGTACAGTATAATGTCTATTTTTATTATTATTACTAAAGTCATAACAATCATCAGCTGTCTTTCGTCATATTCCCTCTGGTCTCTTTAAAGTAGGCTACTGGTGATGCAATCTTATTTAATGTTACAACCCCTGCTGCACTTCATCTTCTGGAATCTTTTGCAACTTCCTGTAATTATGCTACTTTTATCTGTTAAGTATTTTGTCTGTTAAACAATACATGGTTTAACAGTAAGTTATTATGACGTGATAGCCTACATAATATGACCATATACAAGAAATCTACAAAGGTGCTATTTCAGTTTAATTAGAGGGCTATGTAATAATTTGTCTGACGTGAAACAAGTAACACTCATAACAGCGTTTCTAAAACATGAGGAATATGACCTTTTTTTATGAAGGACATAATTTTGCATGTATTTAGTTATTACTGCATGTGTTTTATTTTATTTTTATTCACACATCATTTCACAACCAGGTCTACGATCTGTATTAGTAAAATTAGTAAAATCCACTATTTTCAACTCCAGGGCCTCTCGTGCAAACAGCAGCTGCCGGGTAAAAAAACATAGACAGTAAAAGAAAAAACGAGCAAGCCAAGCATTGTAAACAGTAAATTTGAAGGCTGCAAACGTCATCAATATGTCTTATTTAAGAAAAGTAACCGTAATATAATTAACTGTAATTCATCGTGAGGTGTGTAGCTATACATACAGTCGGTTGCGCGTCATAGTTAGGGGCGTGGTCGTCGTGGGGGAAAACGCCGTGAGCATCGTGTGTATTTGAATGACAAAAATGTCTTATTGTGAGGCATTAACGCCTGCCGACCGGCAACGATACATTGCAAAATTAATTGCAATAGGATATGATTGCCCTTATTTAATTAAAAACTGGGTCAATGACCCAACCAAATGGCCGGAGGTGTCATTTCGAGATATATTCTGTTTCTGGTTGAATCTCCAGGTAAGACATCGCGGTAGCTACCGGTTAGCCTATAATTCAATCATATGTTGCACACTATAACTCCATAAAACCTTATCACTTACCAATACCTATGCTTCACTCCAAACTATAATGCTTTTGTAAACGGTGATCAGTAGTACGAGGGACTGTGCTGACAGGTTCACATTGGCGTCATTACGTAGCGATTGGCATATCAAGCATATCTTCATCTGATAACGCTAATGTGAATGAGACATCCCTTATGAAAAACAACTATTGGAATCTTGTAGTGTTTTAGGATAAAATATTATAGCAATCCTATAGGAATACTATAGTATTTTGGGACAAACTATAGAAGTACTATAAAGGTATTACAGAACATCACAGAAGTATTATAAAACAAATCTTATAGGAATTATTAAGTATTATAATACAAATCTTATAGGATTACTATAATTATTTTTCGTAAGAGAAGTAGACAAATCTGGCCCACTGCCTAATACGAGTTTAACACCCACTACTATATCACACAGGGATCTACTCACAGTATTATTGGCTAAAAAAATACTTTGACAACAGACTTTGAAATGTATGGAAGCTTGTTTCCGCCACTAAATAAATAAATAATAATAATTGCAACTTTATATCACGCAATTCTGACTTTATATCGCACAATTCTGACTTTATAACACGCAATTGCGACTTTAAATCACGCAATTCTGACTTTATATCTCGCAATTCTGAGAAATAAAGTCAGAATTGCGAGATGTAAACTCGCAGTTGTGAGATAAAAAGTCGCAATTACTTTTTTTATTTTCCATTCTGTGGCGGAAAGCTTCCATAGAAATGAGAGGAAGCACGTGCGTTTTTGCAGCATGTTTTCAACTCGGAGTCGGCGCTTCTTCCGCAGTGTAGCGAAAGCACATGGTTGCTAGATTGCAATAAAACACTGGGTAGGCCTACAATACACAGTAAAGCTCTGGTTGGGGGATTAAATTTCTTGAAATCCCTGACTCGTAGCGGCGTAAAAACACTAAACAGTCTGTAATGTTTTGTCTTTTTTTTATTCTACAAAAACAAAGAGTGGTTTTAAAAAAGTACTAAGTCTCGTCTTATTACGTCAACGACATTGCATGTTGAGGTATTTTTAACAGTCTATGGTTGATAGTCACATTTATCGTTTAAGGGCGTGGGTGTCGTCATCAGCATCGCACAGCCAGTGTCAGTCATGGAAAACCCCTGCTAAACGAACATTTTTCGTCATAGATTTCTTTAACGAAATTAACACTACATTGAAACATGCAAATTAAAGAGTCTGAGACGTCTTTGTCGTGCAATTCTGAAATGTTATAACGTCTTACCTTGTAGCATCCCAGTGACACAAGAAACAGTTCCCGGCATCTTATCAAGGCTCTCAGGAATGCGCTGACATTACAACCTCACTCATACAAAACCAGTGCTGCTGTTGTAAAATAATCTGAATCCCTGTGATTATTCAGGTAGAAAGAAGCTGCAGTAAATTATTAGATTGGGGGCGAGAAAATTAGGAGCACGCCTTTAAAACGTCGCTGGTGGCGATATTACAGTAACAGCATCTGCCGAGTCATGAGACGATGAGTCACACTCCACATATAAACGGAAACGGACTTCTCTTGGTATGACGACATGGGCATTAGTGTAGACAAAATGGCCTTAGCTTAACCAGATTTTCAGATTTTAATTAGTTAATAAGGATAATACAACCCCTGGGAGAAATTATGGAATAACCACACTCAGGGGACGTTCACACAGCTTTTTTTTACATTAGCAAACAAAAAAATCACATATCTGACGCACACAAAAAGGTTTTGCTCATTAGCTTAACATTCTGGCTTCATGAAACACACCTTAAACAAAAACTTATTTTTTTATTAATAATGATGGCATGTCTTTTCCCAGACCATGCAGAGAAAAAAAGTATGGAAACATTTAATGTTGAGGAAAAAACGGAATCATCAAAAAACACACACCAAAAAAAAAAACCACACAATTAGTACTTTATTGCTCCTACTCTGGCTTTTAACGGCAGGCTGAATTCTTTGAGGCATCGACTTGTGAAAAACACAAACACTAATGTAAAACAATATTCCCCACCAATCTGCTTCCAACTTTCTCGAATAGCAGTTGACAGTTCATGACATTGAGTTGATATGCCTTTCCTGAAGAAAAGCTTTAACACTCTGCTCTATGGCAAGATGCATTGTCATCCTGAAAAAATACTCTAAACCCATTTTTTATGGATGGAATGAGAAAAGTGTCCAAAATGTCATTGTACACCTGCTGTGCATTGATAGTTGAGATAATGATTGACATCTCTGGTCCTTTACCTGACATGATGCAACCCCATATTATAAATTAGTTGGAAAATTTGATAGTTTTTCAGAGAGTCGTCTTTATATGTTTCATTAGAAAAGCACCAGACTAAAGTTCTAATATCATCTTCTTGACCAATGCAGATGTTATTCATCACTGAATATATGATTGCTTCTCCTTAACGCATTGTAATCTTGTTTTCTTATGTTTTGGTGTTAGTGCTGGTTTTCTTCTGGCTTTTCTGTATGTAAATCCCATTTCATTCAGCTGGTTTCTTTGCAGACTCCTGTTTGTTTTTCAATTGTTTTGTTGTGCATTTTCAATTGTTTTGTTGTACATATTGCTTTGAGTTTTCTATCCTTATGCTTTGACGTCTACCTGTATGTTTTCCTTTTATAACCTTCCCATTTAGTTTATACTGGCACCAAATTTTAGACACAGCTGACTGGGAGAAATCAACTTCTTTGTCCCCAGTCCGTGTTGAAATTCCTTGTTGAAGGAGTTTTATAATCCTTTCCACTGTTTCAACTGACATATCTCTCGCTGTGGCCATGTTTTCTTTCAATTAGCCAAGTCCGACAGCTCGATAAGGTGTGTAAGCACTCCATTTGAACTAATTAGCCTTTTTAGACTTGTCCTGGTATTTGTTTTAGAAATGGAAAGTAAAAGATGATCCATCATTTTTTTCTAAACATAAAGTGATTCCATAATGTTTCCCCCCACTTGATCTGGAAAAAGACATGCCATTGGTAAAAAATTGACAGTGAATTTTTTGTGGGTATGTTTCATGAAGCCAGGATGTTAAGCTATTTTGGGTAACCCTTTTTTGGGTCATATCTGTGATTTGTTTGTTTGCTATAAAGTAAAAAAAAAGCTGAATGAACATCCTCTAAGTGTGGTGATTTATACTTTCTACCAGGGGTTGTACAATACACACACACACACACACACACACACACGTGTATGTACGTATAAATATGTTTAGGAAAAACGTACAAGACCTCTAGAAAAAGCTTAACTTCAGTATTATATCTGCTTGATGTATTGTCTAGATTTTAAACACACATATTTTGGACAGTTTATATTTTATAGACGCTTCACAGCATCATGTACACATCCCTCTGATAATCAAGAATTCACTCGTATCAAAATACATTTTGTTGTTGAATGTGTTTGGTCATTTAATGAGAAACACTGTAAACATACAGTGACTAGAAGAAAATGGGATCACACTGTATTTTTTCCACAAATATCAGCACATCTGTTGTATTTATCAGCAAAATAATAATTTGAAGAACAGTTTTTTAACCAAAATATATCAGTTTGATGATGAGCATGAGTTTCCTAATTAATTTCTCTTGATATAAAGAACTCAGTCTATAGCAGTGAGGGCTTTAAAATCGAATCCTCATGTTTAGTCTCTTCCAAAACCAAAATGAAGCAAAATTGTACTTGGAGCATTAAAACTAAAAACCTACAGGTATAAGACAAAAGCAAAAGATTGTTGCTTTCCACAGCAAAGTCACACCAAAACAAAATCTCCACACTCTGAGTCCGATTTAATGGCGGATCGACTGGTGGGTTTGATCTCTGTGAGGTTTCGTAACCTTGTTGGCTGGCATGAGAACTACTGAAATACAAAAGTGGGCGAGGGATCTGGATCAGTCGCTCTGCTCTCTGGTGTTTCTGTGGGTCAGGAGGAAGCCAGTGTCTTCGAGGACTTTGAGTCTGATAGAGGCGTTCAGTCGGTGGAAAACAGATCTCCGGCAGACGGCAGCGGTGCGAGACCGCCCGTGACGTTCGGGAGGAGAGACAGATCCGGGAGACTCTGGATGTGCGACTTCAGCTCCTTCCGCACTTGTGTGACTCGGGCCAGCTTCTGCTTGTATTCCTGCAAGAACACATGATAATCAATCAATCAATGGATCAGACTACTCAGTTCACTACTGTTCAACTACATATAAACCAAGGCTGATATTCAGAGACTGTAGTTGTGAGTTAACTGAGTTTAGCAGTGACCTGTGTTAAGAGATCTTGATCTCACATCAACTAAATATTAAGCAGAATGTATTGTGTTCTTGTTAACCTGTTTAGTAGTCAGTAGCCATGTTTCCATCCACTTGTCAATCGAATTATCTGAAGTTCGGTAAGAAAACCTCATGTGAATAAAGCTGGTGAAAGTGTGTTTCCATCAAACAGCTTTAAAGCGAATATAAACCTGTGCGTAATGACGTCACATGCTGTTTTGCCATCAAATTGGTATATCGAATTGATTTGAGACATTTTAAGGTGTTTCCATTCATTTTCTCACTGAATTGTACAACATTCAAGCAAACATTTGCGAACAAAGTTTTGCTAGACAAAATGGATCGCACCATAATAACGTTTCCATCCGCGTTTATCGCATAAGCCGTATATCCATCAAGATAAAATCCCATGAGACCGAACGCATTTCATTTGAGTCCATATTCATGAAATTCAATCGAATTTTACTGTTTCCATAAGACATTTTTCGTTCTATATCACTTAATGTGTATAAAAACGTGTGGATGGAAACATAGCTACTGTTGTGAGGGAAGCTGTGCCTTTTTCTTTGAATACTGTTTTTGTATAGCAAGGGAGTTGAGGGAAGTTTGTGTTGTTTATTTCTTTTTGTTTAACCTTTCTTATGTTAGTTAGGACTCCTCGCAAAATTAGTAAGTGGGCTGTTTTGTTTGTTATTTTAGGCCTTGCTCTCTCCTGAGCCATTGGTCCCGAGTGACGTATGTTCTGTCATTTATTTTCTTTTTTGTAAATAAAATCCTTTCTTTGATTAATATATATATATATGAAGAGTTCAGATGCAAAAGCCTCTTTTGAACGCAAGTCTTTTTTATTGAAAAGGTGTTAAATAAATAATGGATTAAAAGGGATTTAAGGGATTAAAGAGTAAGAAATAAGAATGGATTTAACTGTAGTTATGAAGTTATCAATTTAAACTATTTGCAAATAAAAAAATATGCATATTAGATTTTTAAATTCTTCTTCTAGTGTTGATTGATGGTTAGCAGGGTCTATATCATGAAGCTGGTTTAGATGGCTAGCCCGATATGTTTTAACCCTGTGTTTTAGGCACCATGAAAGTGGTTTGGCTTAGTTTTAGCAATGTTCATCGCCACAGTAACTTACGCTCCACCTGGTCCGGGACAGGTGATGCTCCAGGTAAGAGGAAGCAAACCGAACTTGGACCAATCAGCTGTGAGCAAAGTGTCACATGTCTGATGAGATAAAGGCACTCCTCCTGTTTCTACTCCAAATTAAAGATCACTACACAGCAAAGGATTTTTAAAGACAAAATCGTCCGGCTTTTAGTAACGCATATTGAGAATAATAATTTTGTTTGATTTAGATATTTATGTAATTATTGTTTTTACTAAATTTTTTTATCAAATGAATGCAGCCTTGGTGAGTATAAGGCTTCTTTTGATTGTACAAATCTCACAAACCCCATACTTTTGAATAGTAGTGTTCTTCAGAAACACTTAAAGGAAATTGAACTAATGCATTAACCCAAAAATGTCTTTCCAAACACGTTTGACTTACTTTCTTCCATGAAACAAAAAGGAAACGTTACAGAATATCAGAACTTGTTTTCAAAAGCGCCATAATCATAGTAAAGTAACACTATGTAGTTTTTCAACCTTCATAATATATTTCCAAGACCCTTGTGATGATACATCGACTTAAAATAAGTTAAATGACTCGTCTGTCATAGCCTGACGGGGTCTGTATCACTTTTACTGGCACTATGTAACTTCGGGTTTCGGGTAGGAACCCGTGCACAAAAAGAACTACAAAATTCGACTGCTTTACGTCAAGCGCTACAATAGTCATTATTTCGTTTTTCTTTGTTTCTGATGTCGCAATACATCATCCTTTCATGAAATCATGTAACATACTCTACCTTGTCTGTGGACATCGTTCATTCTAAAGCCGGTGCTGGATAAACAGTGAGCGTGTGTGCGACGGTAGGCTAAATTATTTACGACAGCGACAATGGACAATTTCGTTTCCAACCAGTAGGGCGATCGAAGAGGAAAAGTTACTTGGTGTTACTTTAAAAGTATTATAAAAGTTGTGCATATGACATGTCTTCTGAAACCAGTTTTGTGTGAGGAATTAAACCCAATTTTAGGATCAAGCTCAATTCTAAAAACAAAGGCAGAGGGCAGATTTATCAGAGAATAATGATTTAATGTTGGTCTTTTTGTCACACAAAGACATCGGATGACTTCAGAAATATGTAATATTTGGTATACATATGCAAGTCATATGGACTACATTAATCAGTCCCTCCAGAAAAACACGATTATGCGATCGCATGATTTAATGCATAATCAGCCAAAGTCTGCATATTTATGCGGGGGCATTTTTTCAAATACGCCGCACTTTCGCCGCATAAATTGCCGATTTCCGCGCAAAATATGCTGGACTTGCATGATTTCATAATCCCCACATTTTTGTTGCAAAAAAGTCACATATATATTAGCAGAAAGTTGAAAAATGTTGCGTTTGCTTCACACAAGAGCAGCCATTTTCCCTGTTGCTATGGGAACGTTATGAAGTGACGTAAACGTGAAAATCATCGAAAAGCTGTAAAACAGGAAGCACACATTTTATTTTTTCATATTTTATTTATTAATTTTTAGAGAAGTTGTAGCATACTCCCTTTGTAAAGCTACAGAACTTCATCAATGTTTTGTAAGTTTGAGTCGTGTGATTATTAAGATCTGAAATAAAACGAGATGAACTGAAATATTCCAGCACTTTCTGTGATGTAGTCCTTGCTTATCATGGGAAGTAATAAGAAATGACTCTTTACATGAAGGTAGTAGCCTTCAAACCGCAGTTTTTGCAATTTTATCGTATAAATATCTGCATATTCCATCACATTTTTTAAGAAAACGTGCCGCATTATCAAGGATTTTTGCCCAAAACAATCACAAAAAAATTTTCTGGAAGGACTGATTGATAACACTATTTTAGATAATAATAAATCATGTCCACTTTCATATTGCATTACATTGAAAGAAGAAACTCTGATATTCATGAGACGTTTTGTCACGAGAGAAAGAAAATCAAAGCGGTTTGGAAAGACATGATGATGAACTTGTGTCTGGTACCTCCAGCTTCTTCTCCCTCTCGGTGAGCGCCTCCTTCTGGCTCTGGATGTATTCTGTGAGCATACGGGCCAGCTGTCTGCGGTCCTCTAACTCCGCGGCCAGCCGTCCGTTATACTCCGCCAGCAGAAGACAAGCCTCGTCCACCGTCTTCGACAGCTTATCTGCCCCCTGTTTATCTGCAGAGCACAGCGAGATTCATCACACAACCTCTTCTGTCAGACAGGCTCAGGGAACACTCACAATTCACCCAACCATTCATTTTAAACCTGAGACAACACCGGTGTCACACTGCAAAAACACTGCTTTTCTTACTTAGTGTTTTTGTCTTGTTTCCAGTCCAAATATCTAAAAATCAAGATGCACAAAATAAAGTGCAACCAGATTAAGTGTTTTGGACTGGCAGTTTGAACTAAATCTGAACTAAGAGTTTTCCTACATCTTGAAACTTTTAGTTCAACAATGTTTTGGTCATCACATTAAAAATAACATTTAAATATGATTAGTTTTGAAGTGCTGGAAAAAGATGTGTGACGTACTTGAAAGCATTTTACTATTCCTGCCAAACTTCCATGGTTACAGTGAGTGTTACTACAGTAAATCCATGGTGAATGCTGATGTGTGGACTTAAAGCCTATCACTAGTTCAACTAGCGCGGTTTGATCCGTTAATAACAGAGAGATTTAAATGTTTCTAACAAGATCTCGCAACAATGTTATTACTTCAGTGGAGAATTCAAATGCTTTCTTACTGGATCTCTCAGCGCTGTGTAGGAACGAAATGTTTGGTTTGTAATGCGCACCGAACCGAAAGCCTCGTACCGAACGGTTCAATACGAATACGTGTATCGTTACACCTCTACTTTTAATGCATGTTTACATGGAAAACAAGGGAAAAGCAGCAAACATGCATTCTGGGTGAATGCGCCCTCACATTCGGCTTACGAGTTCAGCTGTGAGGACTCACCTGTGATCTTCTCTAGAAGCGAAACGTCCTGCACTTCCTGTGGAAGTGATGCGATCTTCTGTCTGACGGCCGCGTCTCCAGACGCCGCGTTCTCTAGATCCTGCAGCGCTTTCACCAGATCCTCCGTCTGTGGGATCAGGACATTCATCACAATCAATCATTCTTCACTGATCAGCAGAGACGCATCTCTAAATCTGATCAGATGAGCCATATTCAAAATGGCATCATCGCAATAATAGTAGTGGAAACAAATACCATAATTATTATTTTTACCATAATTGATCATATAATCAAGGGTTAGAAATTAACTTTTTCACTCACCGGCAAATTTGGCTACTAAATTTTTAAGTTACTGGCCATTTTTTACCTTTGGCTCGCTTAGTTGGGGACATTTAATTTTATATTTAACATTATTTTCCTGTTATCTCTGTAAAGCTGCTTTGAAACAATCTTTATTGTAAAAAGTATGATATAAATAAAGGTGACTTGACTTGACTGGCCATTCAGAACCAAAAAAGAGAAAAGAAATAAAAGAAAGAATAAGAAATAAACCAGATTAACTACATCACAGCTATATATATATATATATATATATATATATATATATATATATATATATATATATATATATATATATATGGTAACACTTTATTTGAAGGGGTGTGCATAAGACTGACATGACACTGTCATAAACATGACATAACACCTGTCATAAACATGAAGGAGTCTTTATGAATGTTTATGACTGTTGTCATTAAGTGTCATTCGGTAAATTATGACACTTTCAATGCAAAGTTGACATTGTTTAAAATGTCTTTGTTATGACAACTTGACATTACCCAAGACAAAAATGTCTTGATTATGACAACTTGAAATTAACAAAGACGGAAATGTCTTTGTTATGACAACTTGACATTAACCGAGAAATCATAACCTGTCAACCTGTGACAACTTTGGCCGTCATGACACCATTATAACTGTGTCATGAATATTTTACTTGTCCTCAAGTAAAGTGGAACACATTGTACTAGTTATAAAGATGTCATTAAGGGTTATTACACTGCAAAATGCTTGAAATTTGATAATTAGACCTGTTATGACATATTTGTGACAGGTTGACAGGTTATGATTTCTTGGTTAATATTAAGTTGTCATAACAAAGACATTTCCGTCTTTGTTAATGTCAAGTTGTCATAATCAAGACATTTTTGTCTTGGGTAATGTCAAGTTGTCATAACAAAGACATTTTTTGTCTTTGTTAATGTCAAGTTGTCATAAAAAAGACATTTTAAACAATGTCAACTTTGCATTAAAAGTGTCATAATTTACCGAATGACACTTAATGACAACAGTCATAAACATTCATAAAGACTCCTTCATGTTCATGACAGGTGTTATGTCATGTTTATGACAGTGTCATGTCAGTCTTATGCACACCCCTTCAAATAAAGTGTTACCATATATATATATGTATATAATTTGGACTTCAAACATTAATTTCTCATTTCTTATTTAAACAAAATCCTGTCATCCAGCCGTCTCCTCCCTTCCTTTTTTATCCTCAACCTTTTCACCAAAATTGTGTTTTAGATGGACAGATTAATACAGTACAAAAAGCATTAAAAAAATTTAGAATGTTGTAAAATAATAATGTCTTTTCTGTTAACCAAATGCTTTTTAATCCTCACTATTGCTTCAATGGAAATGAACAAGCGTGCCGTTATCTGTTGTGTAGTGACGGTCATGAGTCAGAGATATGAGCAGATTCTGTGTAAATCTCTGTATTTAATACATCATGATGACTCCAGTTCAGTATTTGCTCTAAATCTGCATAGATTTGCTTTCACGAACTTCCCCAGCAAAGTGAGTAAATATAATAAGTAACGCGCCACATTGGCTGGTGATTTGAGAGCGTTGCCGCCACAGTTGAGTTTACCAGCATTTGGTGTGTTTGCGGGTGTTCATTCATCAGAATCATGTTTCTTTGAGTCGTGTAAATCATACCAGCTGTGGGGCGGCTGCGTCCGTCTCATGAGGAGAGTATTGAACTCTGTAGTCATCATCTTCCTCCTCCTCTTCCTCCTGCACCTTCTGGTAGCTTCTCTTCAAGTTTTTTCTATCATCTGCCACAAAAGAGCATGCAACCGTTACTTCACACATGCTCATCCTTTATTCACACTATTTTATGAGTGTTAGGATAATAGTGCAGTGATGAAACGCATGGGAGTCTGGCAATGAAATAAAATCTCTCTCATATTTGAGCTTCTTCTCTTTTTTGTCTAGATTTTGTCAACAGTATTACCAGGTGCATCCTGGGATGCTTTTAAAGAACCATTACAGGAGGAACATGTGATGAGCACTTCATCATGCTTTTCAATTCTAGATTTCAATGAAATTCAAAGCTAATTTCAATTATTTTAGCAAAAACTTTAAGATGAAAACATCTTCCAGATCATGAGAAATAAAAACTTTAGTCTGTTTAGTGATGCATACTACTAATTTCTGCAGTATGTATACTCTGCACAGTATGCTAATTTTATTTTATAAAAATGTACTTAATTGGCTTTGCGCACACACAAAAAGAGTGCAAAATACCCATCCAGGTATCTTTGGAAAACCCATTTCAACACACTGATTTGGGACACTCAGATTCTAACTTTGAATAGTATTTATGACGGATAGTATGCGGTTTGGGACGCAGCGTATGAATTCAGACATACTGTTTTTCGCATACTATTATATAATAGGGAAGTATTCATTTTCTTTTTGACTCATTATTTGACTAGACTGCCAGACGTTAAGACAGACATCTTTACACAAATAATTGATTAAATGCATTTTGGATATTTGATATTTCTATGTTTTGTTACTGTTATCACTTTTTTCTGCTTAAAGGATAATTCCGTTATTTAGCACTTTGAGTGTATTTTCTAGTGTGTTTTGGATGAACTAGAGTGGTGGACACAGAAATGTTGACGATGGGTCCTGTCTCGACTTTTTGACTCTTTTAGGATCGCCTCTGAGCGCTTCAGAGTGGCTGTCTATGGGCATGCACAAACATGTGCTTAAAACAACCCTTAACATTCGTTTACAAACTGTGACACTCACCGAGTGGTTAGTGGTGTTCGTTGAATGTTCCAAAACAAATATATCGGCGCAATGTATGATTTCAATCCGTGTTATTTACTATAGTGGAACTATTTTTTCAGATGCCTCACAACCGCGTATAAACTTCCGCTGGATATTTGAGTCTGAAGCGTTAGCACACTCCCGACCACTTGATGGCGACATCCACTTTACCGCAGTTGCTCTGCTCACGCTAGCCTTCTGAGAGACGGAGAACCGAGCAAAAAGACTACAACCAATGTAAACAGACCCTTTCCGTTCCGGTAGTGCAGTAATATCAACGAGCACTGAGTCCTCCAACAGAAATCATGCGATTTTACAAAATGGCAAATAAAACACGACAGAAACTTTTATTTCGCTACGCTACTTGTTTTTAATCATCAACGAACACCACTAACCACTCGGTGAGTGTCACAGTTTTAAAAAATGAACGTTAAGGGTTGTTTTAAGCACATGTTTGTGCATGCCCATAGACAGTTAGATAGTCAAAAAAGTCGAGACAGGACCCATCGTCAACATTTCTGTGTCCACCACTCTAGTTCATCCAAAACAACTAGAAAATAGACTCAAAGTGCTAAATACCGGAATTATCCTTTAATAACCAATAAATAAACCTGGGAAAAAAGGACATTTGCATATATTAATGAGCACAATGCACATATTGCTAAATGAATATGTGTAGTATTGGGTAGCATGACACACTAAACATACACTACCAGTCAAATGTTTGGCAGTACACAGTACATACTGTGCATTTTGCAGTATGCTGGTGTTCTTCTGACCTGTGGGCTTGTGTTTGGGACTGTCTGAGTCCTCGATAGCCAGTTTGAGCTGCTGGATGAAGTCTGGACGGTAGAGGCTACGCTCTTGCCAGATATTCAACAACCTCTCCATGTGCTTCTTTGCACCGTCATCCCCATCTCTGCCAGAGAAACACACACAACACACATGAGAAAGGACACAATCCTGCCGATGAACACATGAAGCACATGTGACGGGGAGTTTACCTGGCCACGTGTGAGCAGGCATCCACCAGGACGCCTTCGAAGTCTTTGGTGAACTCAGGACCCTTCTTCTTACTGTTCTGAATCACGTCATTAGCCAGATACAGGAACGTCAACTTCCGGTTTCTTTTAGCTAAACGACAAACACATTTTATTCCATTTAATCATCATTAACTTTAAAACAAAGTTTCAGTTTAAATGTTTGAGCATTTCATTGCCTAACCATGTCACAAACAAGATGACTAGTGCAAACTAAACTTAAAAAGTTAAAGTTTGGTCTTAGGCTGTGTTCACACTTGTGGTTCGGTTCACTTGGGTTCTTTGGTGAGACCAAAAAATAATAAAAATTTAGCGTTCACATTTGCATTTTAACACTGAACCTAAAGGCATAGGGATACGTTCACAACCTGACTGATCGGATTTTTTTAATGTATATTTCACAACGAAACGTACCGAAAATCCCAAAAAATGCCGTGTTCTGGGATAAATACGCTTGTTGTATGTGCGTAGATACATATGATGGTATTTTGACCATCTGAGAACTCGTGAAGAGCTTATAAATTGTGTAAAGGAGTCAAAACAGCATCAGTAATCCCTCTGTCACACACACACACACCACACACACACACACACACACACACACACACACACACACACACACACACGACTATGACGAGAAAAATACGTTTTGCCCTTTTTTAGGGTCACATCTTGTGACATCACGTCCTGTTTTTGGTTTACATTTCTTTGGTCCGAGTTACGTTCATATATCACTCGAACCGCACCAGAGTTGGTTTGGAAGCGAACTGAGTCTGTGTTCACACTTGGCATGTTTGATTCGATTAAAACAAACTCTGGTTTGATTGCTCTGTTAGTGCGGTTCATTTGAGTAAGTGTGAACGCTGACATCCGAACCGAAGATTGGTCTCGGTCCGCTTCCAAACCAACTCTGGTGCGATTCGAGTGATATATGAACACAACACAGACCAAAGAAACGTAAAAGGACGTGATGTCACAAGATCCGACCCTAAAAAGGACAAAACATTTTTTTCTCGTCATAGTCGTGATGTTCCCGGTGTTTGCAGATCTGTGTGTGTGATGGAGAAATTCCTGACACTGTTTTGACTCCTTTACACATTTTATAGGCTCTTCACGAGTTCTCAACTGGTCAAATTATCCTCATATGTAGCTACGCACATACAACGAGCGCATTTATCCCAAAACACAGCATTTTTTTGGATGGTTGGTTAGTTCCTTCACGAAATATATGTAATAAAAGCCAATCAATCAGGTTGTGAACATACAGTATCCCGAAGCCTTTAGGTTCAGTTTTTAGGTTCGGTGTTAAAAATGCCAATGTGAACGCTAAGCGGATCAGGACTAATTTTTTTTTTTTGGGTCCGGACCAAACGAACCGAACCGAACCACAAGTGCAATCATACCCGGAGACACATCTTTTCAGCGTCTCAGGTGGCTTTCACACTGGCACCGCATGAAAAATCGCTAATGTGAACGTTGTCATGGGACCCGGGTGCGCACTGGAGTACCGAACCCGAGACTGCCTGGAAGAGGTGGTCTGAGTTCGGTTGCTCCCGAACCGTGCCGCGGTTCGCTTGAATGTGAAAGCAACACGGACTCGGGTGCACACTTGTTCAGGAAGTAAAGTAACCTGCGCATGCGTTTTAGCTTATTGTGATGTATTCAGTTAAATAAAACACTTGTAACGGATTATAGTGTTGATGATTTACCTTGGATACGGGGCGAGAGTGAGTCTGCAGTGTATTCGTGCATTGCGAGTGGAATCAGGGCAACAAAGTTGGAAATCCACTGTCTCCTCAAAAGAGTCCGTTTGCAAGCAGCAGAAGTCCACCTTATGTGACACACGCACAGTAAACCTGTATTGTTCACTCAACTGCACATAATAGCAGCGAATTAATAAAAAAAACACAATATTGACCCGTGTTCTGTTTTCTATCATGCGCCGTGCACGTTTGCGATGACGTAATATGCACGCAAACGCACCAGGGTTCGCTAGAATCAAGTTGTGTGTGAAACCAGACCAACGCCGGGAACAAACGCGCTCGGGCTCGGACCGCAGCAAATGAGCCCAGTGTAAAAGCCCCCTCAGTCCGCTTGTTTGGTGGCACCAGGGTTCAGATAGCATCGTTCACACTTATTTTAAAGAATCGCACTCACAGAGCAATCACATGCCAAGTGTGAACACAGCCTTATACTCCTGTATGTTCCCTTTAGCTAGCACTGTGAACCTGAAACTGCAGCTGACAGCAGTGAAGCGCTCTCGTACCTTTCTTCAGCTCTCTGTGCCACACACGCACGATGAGCGATGAATGTTTGCGGTGATGAATGATCCACAGAGACAGAGTCTGAACGCTCTGCTGCGAGTTACTCAGTTCAGACAGCTTCTTCTCCAGCGCAGACTCGGAGAACGACGACATGCTGATCGCTCTCTCTCTCTCTCTGAAGAAAACACATCAGGTTAGAAACAGGGCTGAAGCTTCTCAAGTCAAGTTTTATACATATACAACATATTAAAATGCATATACAACATTACTCGAATGCAAGAGAGTAAAAACAACCCTGACAACTACCCATCTCATGCCACAGAGTTGCATTTTACTTACTTACCAAAACATGTGGCTTGTGGGAAAAGGTGGACCCTAATATTCATTATAATATAATATATAAAGAATATGGGTAGTTGACTTGATATGTCATACAGGACACTGATAAATGTTTGTTATTCTGCACCTGAAACTACTTTCAAAATAAATCTTTTGTCTAATTATTTTATTATATTATAGTGTATTACATGACATTATATTAATGCTTAGACAAGGAACATTAGTATTTACTTTTACTGCAGGGCCATTTAAAATGAACTACTGGAAAAAAATGTAAATGGTGCTAAAATATACACACTCTCTCATACGGTTGCATGCATTTTAATCTAGAAGCTTGATATTAAATAAAAATGCAATAATAATATTAAATTCTATTAGTCACCTAATCTCATACATACACATTATGCATGTATTTTTGACATGAAATATTGTGGTGTGACATACTATACACTATCTTAAATTACTTTTGAAAAGCATTTAGCTTCATTTTAAATCATTATGCATGCAGGACTTATGACCTACTTGTATTAGAGAAACCACATGGAGATTTTGTACTTTTAAAAATAACCTCTTATAGTAAAACATCGTATATATAACGATATATTCTGGTTGCATATACGTGTGAGATTAATAAATGAGATATTAGAGTTTGAACTCCATGCATAGTCCCGAGTTATTGATTAGTAATGCATCCTTTCTGAGACATGCAATAAACAAAATCAATATAGAAAAGGCAAATTAAGCAAATAACATTACCAAATCAGGCCAACAACTAAAAATAAAGGTAAATACATTCTCACCTGTCAGCAGTTTTAGTTGGCTAATCTGGATTTAACTTCAATATGGCACAACACACGCGGAAACCCCTCAAATACCTACTACCGCGGATTAGAAGGGTAGTTTAAGTCGAAATATTAATAAATCGAGTTAATAAGGTACAAACCTCTGTATATATTCCTCGAAACTTTTGGAGAATGTTTGAACACGATGGGATTTTGTTGCAAGTTGGGTTGATAAACAAACGAGCGTCGCGCGCGTGACGTCATTGAGACGCGACATCATGCTGGATGTACAGCACTGTAATCTTCACTTCACTACTTGTGTCGCTCTGAATAGAAATAGCAATAATCCGCAAGTAATGTCTGTTTTTGTTTCTTACAAAAGGGGTTTTTGAATCCCAGCCTTTGTTTGGTAACGTTAGCTGGTATATAGGATTGTTTTTCTCTATATGGACTGATATGGTCATATTATCTTTAATAAAAATGAAACAGGACTTGAAAGTCATGTTATAAGCTTGAAACTGATAAATATGTGCTGCTGCTGACATGACTTCGCTGGACTGAACCACTCACAGTAAGTATTATGGGGATTTTCAGGGGAGGGGCTGTAAATAAATATTCAATAATGCTTTTTTTCTTTACTTACCGGTATATTAATTGTTTTAGTAAGTTAAATATATAACGTATATACAAATTATAAGTATAATATACAACTTATATTAAAAGTTGTATGCATTGCACTTAACATTTTTAAGTTTTAAATATGCTGATTATGCATCATTTTATTAATCATGCACGGTTTAATGTGATTCATAGTTGGTAGCCTAATTGTCAAACTTTTTTTCTCTCTCTCTTTTTTTTTCCTGTTTGTTTGCATTTGCTAGACTATATAACCAAAATGTATCTCAAGAAATCAGTCAATGAATAGTAAATAACTGATGCTAATAATAATTTGTTTAATTGCCAAAGATTTGTAAAATCCATTAATATGGCTAACTATTATTTTGGATTTTTTCTGAAAGTCATAGTTCAGAAAAGCAAACTGTTAGGCCAAGTCCCCACTGAATAATTGCAATGCCCGGTACACATTGTATGATTTTGGGCTGTCCCAGACGAAAGATGACCAATCATGGTGATTTCTGTGGTTGTGGCTCCTAAACGGTGGTTCTACATCGAGGTACAAAGCCAAAGGTGGCCTTTGTCGCGGTCTTGCGACCAAAGATAGTCTGCGATAATTTTCTGGCGGTGTCAGAAAATCTAGCATAATCATGATAGTGTGTTTGCAGCTGTATGACCTACGTCTACTGACTAGCCAATAAAAATCCAACATTAAATGGTGTTTGATCAATGCGACATGGTGCTAAAACTTAAAATTACTTACTTCAAGCTCCGACATTGACATGCCAAGTTGGCCTCTTTTCCCTAGAAATGATTCGTCCATATTCTCCTCTTTCGCTTCCTCTTCTTTTTTTCATCGCACATTAAACCACAATTGCCAAAGTGTGGTGCATCTTGCTCTATTTGTTTACCAGTAGCTCATGCTAATGACGTTTTATTCTTTTATAGTAACCTACGATTCAATAAGTGTCATCATCGTACAGTCTACATACAAATCATACCCAAGTTTATTAGATTCATGTTGTGCAGTGTGATTTGTAATGATCTTATAGTCTGTAGCAGCCATATTATTGAAATAACTTTTCTCTTTGTTATAAATTCTCTCATGATGACTTTTATATATATCTTCCTTTGCAGATCTCATATTCCATACATGGAAAATGGCTGAACATCAGATCGAAGACCCAAAGATTGCATTTGCATATCTCCGCCCATCATGTGTCCTCCTGACCAAAGAACCAACATCTGCGAACGTAGAAGCTCTTAGCGGTCATCTCCGCGGTATAAGCGATGGAGCTCTCCAACAGCTCCAGGACTATGTACTGTTTCCCCTCAGATTTGTCCTCAAAACCCCTGGCTCCAAGCAGGAGGGATTTATCCAGCTGGTCATTGAAACCATGACGTATGTGCTGGAGAACACATGCGTACAGCGTTGGGATTCTCTTCGGGATCTATTCTCTGAGTTGTGCCTTTGTCTTTGTTCCCCAAAAGACCCGGGAAAGCCCGCCATATCCTCCGAGGAACTAAAGCTGTCCGTCCTCAGATGCCTGGACACCCTCTTGCACTCGGCCTACGGTGACATTGTTTTTAAACTCTACGAGCCAAGCATGTTGCCCGGACTTGGAGCAGCCGTGTCGCTACTTCTGGCACTTGCAGAGCATGAAAAGGCAAGGGGAGTTCAATTGGCTTCCCTTAAATGTCTCCTTTCTTTATTTCTACAATGCAACTGCAAGGAGGAACACATCAAGCCAGGACAAAACGAGACGTATCTTCTTGGACGTGCCCTCGCCACATTTTTGCCTGGCATTTCTCGAGCGCTGAGTGAGGTAATAAGCGGAGACATAAGACAAGGCCATGCAGTCACGATGAAGGCCATGAGGGTTTGGTACAAAGCGGTAGGACTGGTAATGGCCGATGAGCAGCTTCAGAAGACAGACATTGACTGGGCAGCTGGGGATCTGGGGAGGGTTGAGGAGCTGGTTGTAAAGAGGACTCCATCTTGGCGCAAAGCCACTTCCCAGCGCCTTGCCATAGTCTTACAAAAGATAATTTCTTGCACTTCTTCCCACCCGCACTGGAGAATCAGGCTTGAGTTGGTCAATCTATCCCATCTTCTCCTTTCTCAGTGCAGCCAGTCTGTGGGTGAATGTGTTGGTCCTCTACTGGAAGCATTGGTAGGTGCCATCAACGATGAGGAGCCTGAGGTTAAGAAAAGATGCAATGCTGCATTGAATGAAGTGGCACAAAAAGGTCAAACCAATGGTGGACAGGACTTTACAGACGTTCTATCTGAAAACCTTCACAGCTTGGCATCATCCTTACCTCGACTCATGAGAACGTCTGATGACCAACGCAAGCTCTTTGTCCTTAACGTGTTCCTTGGGTACCTCAAGATTCTGGGACCTAAAGTTGATGCAGTACTAAGGTCATCAGTCCATCTTGAGCGTATCTCCAAAGCATTGATGCAGGTGATGGAGCTTGACGTTACGGATGTGAAAATCATTGAGGAGAGAACTCTTAAGTCTTCAACAGACCTGGGACCTGATGTGCACCAAGTCCCATCCCAGAGGAAATATTTCCTCTACTTCACAGACGAAAGGATATTCTCAGCGCTCGGGAAGATCTGCCGCATGTTGGGATACTACGGAAACCTCTACCTTCTTGTTGACCGCTTCATGGAGTTGTACAAGGAGTCCTCGATTTACAGAAAGCAAGCTGCTTTGGTCCTCAATGAGGTACTTGTTGGTGCTGCAGGCATTGGCGTAGAGACGGACAACTCTAGGATTGATGGTTCAGGAATTAACCAGTCTAGAACAAATCAAGAAGACTTGAAATCTTCAATCATGTCCATCATCGAGGAGTACATCAGTTTGAGCAACTGGCATCTCCCTACAGTCTCAGAGGCCTTGGAAGGGAAACTTGAGGCTACAACCTCCATAGTGCCCAATTATCCAGAACGAAACTGTCTCCAACTGCTTCCAGCATCCAAAACCCCAACGCTCCACCAACTCAACAGCAACATCTGGCAAATCTGTATCCAGTTGGAGGGTATCGGAGGCTTCGCCCTGGCTTTAGGCACTGATTTCCGTCTGCTTCTCATGACATCCCTATACCCTGTGCTGGAGAAGGCCGGAGATGAGTCGCTTCTCGTCAGCCAAGCGGCTTTCAACGCAATGTGCGACCTCTGCAAGGCTTGCGATTACAGTTCTCCCAGGGAGCTGGTCATCAAGAATTCAGACTACCTCCTCAATGACGTTTCTCTAAACCTCGCCAGACCCAGCATTCACCCTCATGCTCCGAGAGTTCTTGCGGTCATGTTCACTCACTCGGATGCCAGTCTGCTGCCTCTAGTGGCCGATGTGGTGCAGGACGTGTTAACGGCACTTGATCTCAGCTATGACCAGAGAACGCCACAGTTCTGTAGTGTGCTGCACTTACTAATGAAGGCACTTGGTGAGTCCTACTTAAATTTAATTACTTCAGGCTACTCTTCGCGTGTCGGTCAAAAATGACAGAATTTTTTTTTTGTCAATCAAATGAATGTACAATATTTTAGTTTGTTCATTTTTTTTATTTTAATATTTTGTATTTTTAGGGGATTTTTTTATACTAAATTATATGTACGCTGTATTTATAATCCATTTATTTATTTATTTTTAGCATAGACCTGAAAATTTAATTTCAAACTTAAACGGTCGTAAATCTTGAATGCTTTAGAGCACAGACTTAAGTTTGATTTCTTTTCAAAAACGACACTTGGCAGGTTATTGCTGAAGTGAAAAAAAGTTTTAAAAAGTGAACTTTAAAAAAGTAACAGAATTCTACGTGTTTTGTTATGAAAAATGCAACAAAAAAAAAAAACTATTTAGCAAGTGCCAAAGCCTTTACCAAGTTTCGTACCATTGCAATGAAGTAAAAAAACAAAACACAAAAAAATGTTTCGGTCAAAAATGACCGAAGAGCATCAGAGGGTTGGAACAATTCTACTATTATGTATTAGTTGCAAAATCTACTTTTTGGAGTTTGAAAAAGCCAAATATTGTTTTACCACAGTGAGATGGTTCCCTGCAACTATGGGACACCAAAATCCATCCAGCAAAGACACCCAGAATAAAGAGTGTGTGAACTTGAGGCAGTTTCTCCTGGACTATAAGAAGCAGAAGGAGCTTGCTGAAGGCATTGGGGTAGAGGAGGAAGATCCTAATGAACTAGGTTTGTAATTCTGATTTATTTATGTTTGTTTCGCACCCCTTTCCTTAGATGTAAATGCTGTTACCTTTCTAAGGAATCATACTTACCTGGATGATAAAACTGGGACTTCAGCCAAATCTAGCAGGGTTGTGGTCCATTTGAACCTGAATTGAGAAATTGTTACTTGTATACTTCCTAACATTTAATGACACTTTCAGACCTTTATTTCCCAGGATGCGTTATCTGTGTTGACTTGCTTTGAAATGCAGTTCAGTACATTTCTCTTCTTGTCATTCAAATTTGAATTCTACTTCTACTTCTAGTAGGGTGTGACCAATTCAATTCAAATTCACTCTTGAACTAAAAGGGAACAAATTCTTCAATTTGGCAGGATTTTGCAGACCCCTGATATCTAGAGACCAAAATATCATAGAAACTTGTGAGTGAGCTGTTTACTTGGACCAGTAAGTTAAGTAATGCCCTAAAAGACATATGGTAAAAGGTTCACAAAAACTATACTGTTGATTAAAATGCTAAATTTGATATTACGATGGGTGTGGAAATAAATAACCCAATGAACAGGACAATAGTGACACCAGAATAAAAATATTCATGATTCTAAAGCTGAAAATACAGAATTATTTTAGATAATTAAATTAAAATTTGATATTCATGAAATTCAATTGAATTTGATTGAATTTTACACTTAATACGAATAAAAACATGTGGATGGAAACATAGCTAGAGTCAAAATTCCCTGAATCATCTGTTATTATGGTTTCAGCTGTTATTTGTGTTTGCATGATGATATGTTCACAGGGGCAAGACAAGTCTAATGCACAATGAACTTTCCTAATGCGACATAAAATGACCAATTCAATTTTCTAATTTTAATTTCATCCCCTGTCCAGACGTTCCTCCACCAGCGTCTGTTTCTGATGAGGACATGGAAGGTCCTGCTGAGAAAAAGGAGCTTCCTCTTCATATCCAGATTGCAAAAGACGTGATGGAGCGATGCATTCACATGCTCTCCGACCCCAACCTGAGAACACGACTCAAGGTTGTAAAATCTCGGTTTAAAAATACTTCCTTTTTGGAACAAAGACACTTTAGTGCAATTTTCAAAATGTTAAAATACTTTTTAAAAAATGTTTCCCTTGAGACTAGTAAACTGTGCATGTGTCTTTACAGGTGTTGGACATCCTGGAGCTGTGTGTGTGTGTTTTATGTGAGCGAGAGGATGAGCTTCTTCCCATGGTGCATCGGTGCTGGCCTGCTCTCCTCCACCGCCTCACCGACGACGACCCTCTCGCTGTACCACGAGCATTCAAGGTGAGACCATGTCCTTCTATACACATACCAACAAAACATCTAGGACACTATGACCATTCATTTTAAAATGGGGTTTTGAAAGGCCATGGAAATTAATGAAACATTAACACAATCTTGTAGTTTTATGATCTGCAAATGCATAGGTCAAAACAAAATTACAAGTTCCTCTGAAGTATTCATTAGTGACTAGATCTGAAACTAAATGGATGTAAAAGTGTAGTTGGATATTGTTGCATTGGCTATTCTATCATCTATACTTGTGAACTTTACACTGAAAACCCTAATAAGTTGATTAAACTCAATTGATTTGAGTAAACTTGTTCCCTCAATTTAATGGGGTCTCCCAAAACGTGCATATTTAAGTTTACTTAACTTGGTGCTTATGTAGACTTGACTTAAATGGTTTAGTTCACCAAACTTGATGATTATGTAATGTACTTAACCCTTGTGCATCCTTATGGACATTTTTGTCCTTTTCAGTTTTGTTTTTTTGATAACTTTGGCTGTGTTAATGCTAACTGCATAAAATTTGCCACAGGTGTGTATTTTTATTGGAATTTTAATATTTCACCTTCATTTACTTTAAAAAATTTATTTTGCACTAGGTAAAAAAATTACACCCACTTAGCGCCTTTTGGACAAAAATGTCCCCATTGAAACCCATTAAAACTGCGATTTTTAATCCCAGTGCCATTCAAATATAAAATGATGCAATCTTTCTTAACAGGCTTTCATTCTGTTGGCAAGGCTTCAAAATTTTAATTTTTACTATTTTTTATCAGATGGTGCCATTTTTTCATGTTTGGCATATAAAGCAAATTATCACTTTATTGTTGTTTTCTGCTGTTTTCGGCTTATGCATATTATAGAGCCAATTAGATAAATTATGAAGCTATAATTGTGTGGGTGTGTTGGTATGGTTGTCAGAGTGTGGTTAGTATGTGTGTACTGAAATTTTTAGGTGTGTGTGTGTGAACATTTTGAAAGAAAGAAATTATTTGTACTGGAAATCACAAATCCCACCCCATGTATATGAGTCATACCCTTGGCAGAGTCACAGACTGAAAACTGAAAAGGTCAAAAAGTTACTGAAGTTACTTTTTTTCATTTAAACACATTTCTTATTACTTGCTTGCACTTTTTCATTTGTTTTTGTTTTTATTCAAAGGTAAAAGGTGAGCTTGATTTTGATGTAGAAGTTTAGAGGCCCCACAACACCTTGCATAAATCAAAAGTGATTATTTTTTATGTTTTCACCTCGAGAAAATGGTGATTGTTTTGTCTGGTAGATTTTTGTTGACACAAGTGCTCTCACAGCCAAACCTATAAAAATGTGATGCTTGAGGGCCTTGTCATTTCATTGTTTGCAAGATGAAGAGACGTTTCACAGCAAGGGAAGCTCTGGATCTAGTGAACACATGTGAAAGTGAGGATGAAGAGTTGACTTCAGTTCTTGTTCAAAGTGATCTTGTACTTTTGCTTTATTTATAGAGCAAAATAAGGTATATTCTATCAAAAAAGTAAAAACTTTGGAGGATAATAGGAGTAATAAATCAATGATTTGACTTGGGCCTGAGTGACTTGGGCCTGAGTGGTATTTTTTTTTATTTTTTTTTTATAAAAATATGAATGCATCAAAATTAATGTTGTTGTTAACCAGTGATATATCCAAGGCTGTAATATTTAAAGAAAAACCTGCTTAGCATTTAGTATATGGAATATTTGTATTATTATTATTATTATAATTTTTTATAAAAACAAAAGTGGCATTATGTAAAGAAACCAGCGTTTAAAGGGTTAAAATTCTGAAAATTAATGACTGTTTGGTAATTATGATTAGAGCTGATGCTAGTAAAAAATCTAAGTCAGTGAAAGTGGAAAAAATATGAATCTATAATATTTTTATGACACTTTTTTGACATGGACATTTTTGTCCTTTATGGACCTGAGTGGTAATTTTTTTTATTTATCTGAGACTGCATAAGAAATATTAATGCATCAAAATTAATATTATTGTTAATCATTGACATATCCAAGGCTGTAATATTTAAAGAAAAAAAATTCTGCTTAGAATTTAGTATATAGAAAATTATTATTATTATTAAATTTTTTATAAACATCAACAGTGGCATTATGTAAAGAAACCGGCATTTAAAGGGTTAAAATTCTGAAAATAAATGAATGTTTGGTAATTATGATTATAACTGATGCTAGTAAAAAATCTAAGTCAGTGAAAGTGGAAAAAAAGATTAATCTATAATATTTTTATGACACTTTTTTGACATGGACATTTTTGTCCTTTATGGGCCTGAGTGGTAGTTTTTTTATTTATCTGATACTGCATAAAAAAATATGATTGCATCAAAATTAATATTATTGTTAATCATTGACATATCCAAGGCTGTAATATTTAAAGAAAAAAAAATTCTGCTTAGAATTTAGTATATAGAAAATTATTATTATTATTACATTTTTTATAAACATCAACAGTGGCATTATGTAAAGAAACCGGCATTTAAAGGGTTAAAATTCTGAAAATAAATGAATGTTTGGTAATTATGATTAGAACTGATGCTAGTTAAAAATCTAAGTCAGTGAAAGTGGAAAAAAATATTAATCTATCATATTTTTATGACACTTTTTTGACATGGACATTTTTGTCCTTTATGTACCTAAGTGGTAGCTTTTTTTTAAATCTGATACTGCATAAAAAATATTAATGCATCAAAATTAATATTGTTCTTAATCATTGACATATCCAAGGCTGTAATAATCAAAGAAAAAAAAATCTGCTTAGAATTTAGTATATAGAAAATTATTATTATTATTAAATTTTTTATAAACATCAACAGTGGCATTATGTAAAGAAACCGGCATTTAAAGGGTTAAAATTCTGAAAATAAATGAATGTTTGGTAATTATGATTAGAACTGATGCTAGTAAAAAATCTAAGTCAGTGAAAGTGGAAAAAAATATTAATCTATCATATTTTTATGACACTTTTTTGACATGGACATTTTTGTCCTTTATGTACCTAAGTGGTAGCTTTTTTTTAAATCTGATACTGCATAAAAAATATTAATGCATCAAAATTAATATTGTTCTTAATCATTGACATATCCAAGGCTGTAATAATCAAAGAAAAAAAAATCTGCTTGGAATTTAGTAAATTGAAAATAATTACTATTTTTCTTTTTTTCATAAAAAAACAACAGTGGCATTATGTAAACAAACCAGCATTTTAAGGGTTAAAATTCTGAAAATTAATGAATGTTTGGTCATTATGATTAGAGCTGATGCTGGTTAAAAAAATGATGCCAGTGAAAGTGGAAAAAAATATAAATCTATAATATTTTTATGACAGTTTTTGGACACGGACATTTTTGTCCTCTATGTAGCTATGTGTAACTTTTTTAAATTGATGCACAAGGGTTAAACAATAAAGTTCACTTAACTTAGTGTTAATTTCAAGAGTACTTGTATATTTAAGCAAAAACACTTATGGGTATTATGGGTATTTTTAAAAAAATAAAAATCAGTTTATTTCCATTACGATCAATAATTGTAATATAATGAAAGCCATTTGTTTTCTGGTAAAATAAGAATGACACCTTGCACTTGAAGAAAGTATGTATGAATGTATCATTTCAGTCAAGAAAATTACCTTTTGTAAGGATTAATCACGATTTTGAACTCACAGCACTTGAAATCTTAAGTTTATGTTTTTTGAAGGTAAATAAGTTATGTAAACTTATATTCACATAGAAAACTACGGAAGCGTATTGCATTCACTTGAGGAAAAAAATCGACTCTGTTTTTCTGAATTAATTAGTTAATTATCTCAGAATTATGAGATAGTTTTTCATGGAAAAAAAGTTTTTGCTCTGTTTTTCTGAATTAACAAGTTAATCATCTCAGAATTATGAGAAATTTTGCTTGAAAAAAATTAATGAGTTACTCATAATTTTGAGATAATTAAGTCATTAATTCAGAAAAACAGAGCAAAAACCTTTTTCCATGAAAAATGATCTCGTAATTCTGACATAATTAACTCGTTAATTCAGAAAAACAGAGTCGATTTTTTTTCCTCAAGTGAATGTAATCCGTAGAAAACAGCTATTTTAAATTGTAATAATATTTCACAATATGATCGAATATATGCAACCTCAGTAAACATAAGAGACTTATTTAAAAAGCATTAAAAAAAACGCACAGACTCCAAACCGTTGAACGGTAGTGTATATAAGTGTGAATACTACCGGTACTCTAGATGCAGGAGATCATCAGCTCTCTCTCTCTCTCTCTCTCAGGTGCTGTGTGTTCTCGGGCAGTCGTGTGGAGATTTCCTCAGGAGACGCGTGTCTAAAGAGGTTCTTCCCCGTCTGACCTCGTCTCTGATGAAGCAGGCTGAGATCAGCGCTCGCTCCGGGCCCGTATACACACACACACTGGCGTACAGACTCCAGCTCGCTGTGCTGCAGGGTCTCGGACCTCTGTGTGTCAAGCTGGACCTGAGTAAGTCTGGAGGACATCAGTGTCCCAAACGCCGGATACAAACTCTGCTGATATTAATGCAGAACATCAATGAACATGTATAATTATAGTCACCAGGGGCCTGTGAGAGTTATTGTTATGTGCTAAACAAAGGTAATTTACCTCCAAAACTAAAAATTCTACTAAATGTCTCATTGTTTGTCCCACACTAAAATATAGTAGGTCAAATTAAAACGTAATGTACAAGTATATGGCTGTGTACAATAATAACCATTTTAATGCATGTGCAGCACCAGCATCATAACATATCATATAAATGTATGAATACGGTACTGTATATTATTATAGCATAAAATGCAAATCTCGGTCCTATAAAACATTTAAAACCTATCATGTAAATAATTTAACTGTTAATTTTTGGCATAATCTGCCTGAATCAGCCTAAGAACATAAAATGCATCTACTTTCAATAATGTGCCGAATTAAACTGAATATTCAGCTAGAAAATTTATGATATGACCTCATTTTAGCATTTAAATTGGGCTTGATATTTATTTTTCATTGCCTGCATGACCTTGGTTACATACAGAAACCCTTAAGATGGGAGGAAAAATATATATATTTTAAAGTTTTGTGCTCGCTTGCAAAAGTTAGCATTCCCTAGGAAACTTGCCGTTATCTTGCAAAACCAGCGATGAGAATTATAAAAATAAAAAATGAGAGGAAAAACTCAATTTCAATGCTTTTGAGAGAGAACTCAAAATGTGTGAGCAAACTCAAAGTTTCCCAGCATTCTTAAATTTTTCAAAGGGTTTTTTGCAGCGATGAAACAGAAGAAACATTTTGGATTCCCCAAAGAACCTTTGAGTGAACAGTTCTAAAAATAACCTTTTTTTAGTGTGAAGAACTTTATTCCCACTATTATGAACCTTTTGTGTTCCACTGATGTTGAAGGTTCTTTATGGAACACTAGATGCCAAAAAAGAACTTTTATTTTTAAAGAGTGAGGGGAATGCAAAAGTTATGTGAGCAATTTCTTATGTAATATTTATATACTTTTTTTCTATTAAAGGGTTAGTTCACCCAAAGTTGAAAATTCTGTCAGTAATTACTCGTCCTCATGTCTTTCCAACCCGTAAGACTTTCGTTCATCTTCGGAACACAAATTAAGATATTTTTGATTAAATCTGAGAGCTGGATCACTCCTCTATAGGCTTCTAAAGGATTGAAACTTGACAGCCCCGAAAAGTCATTAAAGAAATCGTTAAAAGAGTCCAAATGGCTACAGTGGCTCAATCTTAAGTTTATAAAACGACGAGAATATTTTTTGCGCACAAAAACAAACTAAAATAGCGACTTTATTCAGCCATCTCTTCTCTTCCGTGTCATTCTCCTAAGCTGTTGACGTAGTGTAACAGCGCAGCGCTTCTGTGTTATACGTCACACGTAGGCTCACTATTGGCCGACGCTGGTTATGTGTGTGTGTGTGTGTGTGTGATGCGTGTCACGTTCAACTAGAAGTGTTGCGCAATAACACTACGTGAAATCTCCAGGCCCAAAGAGAATACTTGAATAAAGTCGCTATTTTAGTTTGTTTGTTGCGCTCAAAAAGTATTCTTGTCGCTCGATAAACTTAAGATTGAGCACTGTAGTCACTTGGGCTATTTTAAAGATTTCTTTAATGACTTTTCTGGGCTGTCAAGTTTCAATCCCTTAGAAGCCTATGGAGGAGTGATCCAGCTCTCAGATTTAATCACAGATATCTTAATTTGTCTTCTGAAGATGAACGAAAGTCTTACGGGGTTGGAACGACATGAGGGTGAGTAATTACTGACAGAATTTACATTTTTGGGTGAACTATCCCTTTAACACGTCCCCTTAGTGTCTCTGTAGTTGCATCAGCAGAAAATAAAAAATAGTTTAAAAGAATGACTATGAAAACACAAATTTCTTCCTTTAAAACATGCTGATGCACACAGAATATGACACATTTACAACAGCACATGTGACCAGTAGATGTCAGACTCGTTCAGTGTTTGATCACAGCTGCAGGGAACATGTCAAAGTCAGTGTCAGAGGAGGCGGTGAAGTGTGTTCTGTTGATGTCACACACAGCTTTGCTCTGACAGACTCCATCATGCGCTGCTCTGGAGGAGCTCGGAGGGGTTTGTATCAGTGGGTTTTCATCTCTGTGGGTTTTCTGATGTAATGCAGGAGGGGAATGGAAAAACTTCACATCTCGCATGCATTTTCCTGCGGCATATGCCTTGATGCATGTAAAAGTGCTCTTTAAAAAACAAATATCCACTATTGGCTGATAAAATATCGGTTATCAATATCAGTCTCGAGTTTAATTCGTGCATCCGAATGAGGGATCTACTGGAACAGAACCGTGATGCAAAGCAAACCCACTGGTTGAGTAAAGCTGGAGTGAGTTGTCGTTTGATTGAGCAGCCATGTGGAGAGAAAAATATTTGTGCGATTGTGTGTGTGTGTGTGTGTGTGTGTGTGTGTGTGTGTGTGTGTGTGTGTGTGTGTGTGTGTGTGTGTGTGTGTGTGTGTGTGTGTGTGTGTGGAGAGAATACTGAATACTGATAGAGTTACCATGGTTATGTGAGACACCTGAGAGACAGACAGAAAGACGAGAGGTCACGCTGTTTATTTCCCAGCTGGCTATAGTGCTTTCTCTCTCTCTCTCTCTCTCTCTCTCTCTCTCTCTCTCTCTCTCTCTCTCTCTCTCTCTCTCTCTCTCTCTTTTTTTTTTTTTTTTCTTTTTTTTTTTTAACAGTGGAGAGGAAGGGAAAAAAAAAAAAAAAAAAAGAAGGGAAATTGTATGAAGATGGTTTTTATAATTATTTATTGTAATGAAATAGTGTGGTTGAGTTTCTTTTGTGTGTAGGTTTTATGGTATTTTTTTTTTACGAAAAACTGTACATTAAAAGGATTGTTAAAGTCAAAGTCTCTCTCTCTCTCTCTCTCTCTTCTCTCTCTCTCTCTCTCTCTCTCTCTCTCTCTCTCTCTCTCTCTCACACACACACACATATACTCCCTCTTTATTATTCTCCCTCCATCCTTCATTTCTCTGCTCTCGCCGTCCCTCTGCATTCACCTCCATTTTTCTAGAGTAATGAGGCTCTACATCACGCTGCTTAATTAATTAATTAGGATAATGCTGCCATGGAGACTATTAGAATATATTAGAACATCTGTGGCCGTTATGACGCAGGCGTTCACTGCATTTCTGCTGTGAGTTTTGAGTCACCGGAGACATACATGAAGCTTTATTCAGAATTAGAGCAAATCTATAATAGTGTACCTGGTCTCAAATAGATTTGAAGTCTAAAACATATCTTAAATGGTTTGCTATTTCACTATTTAGAGTCTGTTACGTTTTCCTTCAATGTTTCATTCCCTTGATATTGTCAGTCCTGTCGGAGTTTGAAGATAATCTTTATTCTGAATGTGTGTTTTTAGTGGAGGCGGATCTGGATCGAGTGTGTGAGGCTTGTCTTCTGTACCTGAGCTGCCGACAGCCAATCAAACTGCAGGAGGCGTGTCTCAGGTAAAGCCCAACCCATCCTAAACTGGAATTCAACTTTTATTCATTTTTAAAAGGTCTTCTTCCTTTATTAATGTTTAATCTTTTTTTTTTTACGTGCCTCATTTTAATTAAAACATTTTTAACGTTACAGTAACTTGCACAGACTAAAATCAAAATAATTTGAATATCACATAGCAATAAATCAATCTATTGAGTAATATATGGTCATATTAAGATCAATATATCAATAAATCAATATATCTGTCAGACCAATTAATTAATTTGACTATTTTGAAATGATCAGCTTCGGAAAAAAAAAAAAAAAAAAAATTCTATATATATATATATACATATAATAAAATATTTATGGAAAATATGGCTACATTTATTAATCGTCCTGACAGATAAGTTGGTATATATCAAATATTAGCAATTATAATTTAATATAATGGTAATTATATAAAACGTTATTACACACAAATAAAAAAAATCACTTCATTTAACAAAAATAATTCATAATTTTTATATATAAATATTGTTAAAATTGTTAAATTGTTAAAAATTGCAAGTGAATTTAAAAAGAATATATATAGGCCTATGTAATACTATTTTTTTTATTCACTTGTAATTTTGTTTTATTTTATTCATCATATATACATCATATAATATACACCATTTATATATATATATATTAGGGAATATTATACTATTTATATATATTTAAGAAATATTTGCATGTATATACTGTATATATATTTATACATCATTTATATTATATATAAATATACAAATTTTTATATTAATAACACATTTTTCTTAAATATATACATGCATGTGTGTGTATTTATATATACAAAATAATTATACACACTACACACACATATTTTATGTAAACAAAACTTTTATTTTGGATGCGATTAATCACGATTCATTTTTTCCCAGCCCTAATATATATATATATATATATATATATATATATATATATATATATATATATATATATATATATATATATATATATATATATATATATATATATATATATATATATATATATATATATATATATATATATATATATATTGGACAGTCCAAAAAAATATTTCAGTATTGACAGTTCAAAAATATATATATATTTCAGTATTGACCGTCCAAAAATTAGGATACCCTTCTTTCTAGAAGTATTAGTTTCTAGACCTGTATGAATACGATCATTTGTGACCCTGGACAACAAAACCAGTCACATTGGTCTTTTTTATTTATTTATTGAGATTTATACATAATATGAAATCTGAATAAATAAGCTTTCCATAAATATATGGATTGTTAGGATAGGACAATATTTGGCCGAGATACAACTATTTGAAAATCCGGAATCTAAGGTGCAAAAAATCGAAACATTGAGAAAATCGCCTTTAAAGTTGTGCATTTATGTTGGCGATCGTGCTGCATTCACTCACAAAAATAATGTTTTATATATTTACGGTAGGAAATGTACAAAATATCTTCATGGAACATGATCTTTACTTAATATCCTAATGATTTGTGGCCTAAAAGAAAAATCTGTAATTTTGACCCATACAATGTACTGTTGGCTATTGCCACAAATATACCCGTGCGACTCGTGACTGGTTTTGTGATCCAGGGTCACATTTGAAGAATGTTGGTAAGAAGACAGTTTCCAACATTTCAATGTGGACCAGAAACTGTTTCGTTACCAACATTCTTCAAAATAACTTCTTTTGAGTTCAACAGAAGAATGAAACTCATACAGGGTGAGTAAATAATGACAGAATTGTAATTTTCAGGTGAACTATCTCTTTAAGCTCATTATGTGCTGTTACACTCACAGACGCTGCTTTAACAGTATGAATTACCCTAATAGTTGTTGTCTTCTGATGTGTATGTGGCAGTGTTTTCCGGTCGCTGATGGATCTGGACGCTGATATGTGCTGGTTCACCCTGAACGAGCTGTTCTGTCCTGTAACGTACGAGCCGCCTCATCCACAGCTTCTCCCCGTGACACTGAGTGGATCCGACAAGCCCAGAGACCAATTCACTGACAACGTCCTCAAATTACTGCGGGAGCTTGATTCCCTGACTCCCGAGGGATAGAGAGATCAACACAACCAGTCTAGTGTTCTGATCTGCATTGACTACACGTGTGAATGGGAGAAGTTCTGGACAAGGCTGAAAAGTTGACAGATTGCAGCTATACAATAAAACAAACTGATTGAGAAAAGAAAAGTGTATTCCTTACAGAAAAAATGCTGTTTAAATGATATTTTCTGCCACATCACCATAATTATTACAGTTATTGCTACTTCTCTAAAATAATAAATAAATTATTTTATTTAATACATATTTTGTTAACACTTTAGAATAAGGTTCATTAGTTCACATTAGCTAATGTATTAACTAGCATGAACTTACAATGAGCAATACTGTATTTATTAATATTTGTTAATGTTAGTTAGTAATAATACAGCTGCTCATTGAAAGTTCACGGTGCATTAACTAAGTTAACAAATACAACCTTTGATTTTAATAACGTATTAGTAAATGTTTATATTAATAACTAAGATTATTAAATGCTAATGAAGTATTGTTCATGTTAACTAACTAATGAACCTTATTGTAAAGTGTGGCCCATATGTTTTATATTGAACAGGTTCTGGTCTAGTAGTGACCTGTAGTTTGGATCTGGTGTGGTCGCTGGTTCTTCAGTCAGTGACAGTCTAATAAATGTGTGGCCTGTGAGAGTCGCATTAAAGCTGCCTCATATGCTTTGTGTTCTCCTGCTGTAGTGTTATCTGTACTGTACTTTGCTATTTATCCTCCTGCCAGGGCTGACAGAGGCGCTATTATTCACCGGGACCGAGCGCCGGGGTGACCGGCTGACGCGCCTCATACGCGGTTAATGC